>CAUYPO010113996.1:0-68293 GCA_963574435.1 Cheirogaleus major
GATCCCCGCAGCTCTGTCCACGTGCTGGCCAAGGGCAGATGGCGACTTTCAGCTGTGGTGCAGTGTCCAGCTCCCCCCAAAGCTGCTGTGTGCGGGAGACACGAGACGCCTGGCAGCCTGCCCTCCACATACCCTCTCCTCCCACGGGAGTGCCGGCCATCCGCCCACCACCGGTGCTGTGGGAATGCCCGGCGAGCTTCCTGCATTCTCTCTGCACGCCAAGCCCTCGTTATAGACAAACCCTCGGTGGTGCTTGCCCCGTCCCCGCCTCACCCCTTCCTGGAGTCTCGGCGACTCACGTCCATCCGTCACGCCAGCCCGGTCTCTGCCTTCAAGGTCACCTTCCCCCTGCCTGTGGACTTGCTTGTCAGTCGCGGTGAGTGCTGGTTGAGTCAGGTGTCTCTGTCTGCAGGTGGCTCTGACCCCTCACACAGAGGACACCCTTGCAGTCGGGCAGACGGCTGCCCTTCCTGCAGGCAGTGGGAAGCCGTTATCGACGGCCAGGCTCTGAGGCCTGTAGAGTCCCTAGGTCATCTGGTGCCGGTGCCGGCGGGGAGGCTCCGTCTACGAACCCGATTCTGCAGGAAACGTGGCAGATTCCCACTGCCCAGGAATCAGCCTGAGTCCTGGGCTGAGTCCCCGTGGGAGCCAACATGTGTCCGGCGCCTACTCTGAGCCAGGCTGAGGCATTACATGCAAAGAGGAGACCAATGCTAGCACCGTTTTACAGGTGGGGAAACTGAGGCACGTGTGTCTTCAGTGAGTTGGCCAGGGTGACATGGCCACTAGGCAGCGGTGCAATCGCTACTGCGCTGCTTTGGAGTCTCTGGCCCGGCCGCAATTTAACCCTCGCCCTCCTGCGTGCAAGGCCTTAGATGGGCTCAGGAGGTGGGGTGCAGAGAGTAGGGTGCCACGGGCCACGGGCCCTTCTGTCTGGTCAGGCTCAGCACCTCTGCTGTCCCCGGGGGCGGCCAGGCAGGAGCCCCTGTGCTCCCCTCCGTGCACACTCGCCCCTGCCTGCCGGGCTGCGTTCTGCCTGCCCGGGTCCAGGGCAGCCGCGATCGGCCGCTGGGCGAGCCGGGATCTCCCCAACGCAGCGTTCCACGTCCCCACACTTGGGAAATGGGGGGGGGGCAGAGAAAGGGAAAATGAGGTGACCAGAAATGAAAATAAGTTACTATTTTGAAGTATTATGCAAACTGTGATGGCGAAACCCTTGAAGTGTTCTGGAGCCAGATGAACACACCGTGGGCAGACCCTTCAGCACCAACGCCTCCCTCTCGCTGCAGCGAAACACGATCTTGCATCGAGAGGGTCTGGGAGGGACCGGCTGCCTTCCCACCTCCAGGGGAGGACCGAGGGTCCCCCGGTGGCCTCCGTCTGTCAGTGGCTCCCTTCCCCGGGCCGTGATGGGCTCAGGAAGAGAGAGAGGGAAGAAAGAGGCCGTTTGCTGGGGCTTCTGCAGGAAAGAGCAGAGCAGAGGCCTCTTCACGCTCGCCGTGCACGGCGGCGAGGCTGGAGAAGGGGCGGCGGCGGCTTCGCCGCTGTGTGAGGACAGCTCCGAGCCGCGCAGCCTGAAGCAGCAGCCCACGCCCCGAAAGGCAGAGGGAGATCCAAGGAGACGCCGGAGCCTTAGCAACAGAGTCTGGGCGACTAGACGCAGCCCAGCCAGGAGCCAGAATCGCCCAGAGACTTTGCAGTTGTGCAAAGCGATGAGCCGCCTTTGAGCTGAGTGTCTGTCACCTGCAGCACCAAGAGCTGCAACCGGGGACCCCGGGTTCTAGCCCCAGCTGGGCTTGGCAATCGCTAAAGTCCCGGCTCTGCGGTCCGTGATTCCGTGAAAGTCCCTCTCAAACCCGAAACCTGTTCTTTCTGGGCCTCTTGTCCAAACACTTTGACTCACAAACTCCGTTCTTATTGAGCTGACGCTTGGGTTTGGCCGCCCATCCGTGAGCCGGGTGAAAGGAGCTTTAATGCTGGAAAATGAAAGATTTCTATCTCTCTGCGAAATCGATCAGTGTAAAGCATAAGAAAATTAGGAAAGTCAAAACCAACCAAAGCAAACCAAACAACACACCTGTCTGCGAAACCAAGGCGCGGCCCACTTTCCCCTGGAAAGGGGAAAAATTTTTAATTAACCCTTCAGATGATTGCAAACCAGATTTTTGTTTTGTTTTGTCCAGTTTTCCACGTCTGATTCTTTGCATTTGCCGGATTTCTTACAAAAAAAAAACCCCCATTTTTTTCTGTTGTATATGTGTGTAGCTGTCACCTGAAGGCGTGGCCAGCCATGGAGGTGGGGACACCCTGGGCATTTCTTCAAGGAGGAGAATGTTCTCAGGGTATCTTCCTCCCCACCTCGTCCCCTTCCCTTCCTATGGAGGTGAGATCTCCCAGGCCAAGGGTCCTCAAACTTTTTAAACAGGGGGTCAGTTCACTGTCCCTCAGACCGTTGGAGGGCCGTTGGAGAGTGCGGCACACATTCCACATATGTGCACTGTGGGCCTGGGACGAGTCGGCTGCTAAGCAGGACAGGCAGCGGCTGCAAAAACACCTGGCGGGCCAGATAAATGTCCTCAGCGGGCCACATGTGGCCTGCGGGCCATAGTTTGAGGACGCCTGTCCCAGGCCTTTCAGGGTTTCCATTGAGCCCACCTGGGCTGCAGCCTGGCTCAGCCCTCCCTGCCTTGGGCAGTCACTTCGTTAAAATTCTGTCATCGTTTTGTGACTGATTAGTACCCGGCTGCCTCGGCAGGGCCCGGGATTCCCAGGCCTGCTCTGAGGCTGGCGGTTGTGGTGGGACAGGCGGGGTCCCCTGCGGTCCCCACAGCACCGAGCCGTGGAGCTGTGACATTGGCTCTTGGGGAACAGAGCAGGTGGGGATGGGGGCAGAAGCATGTTGAGAGTTCAGCAATGATCAGTTTTTCTAAAACTCCGTGCCCAGCATCACCCAACTTAACGCCGCAGCCCAACGCACTTCGCAGCCATGCACGATTCTATCCAACTTGAGCACCTCTAATTACTCCTGCTTTCAGCCTCACTCTCAATCGGTTCTTACGTGAACTGGGTGACCCTTCCCGGTGAGACTTCGTGTTTCCACGCCGTTCCACGTCCTCACCCCTGATTGACGAACGAAGCGATTACTAAGTACAAGAGCAGGCGCCGTGTGTTTTACGCGATCGGCAACATTTTTCTTTCAAATGAATTCAAGTCTGTCTTGGCAAAAGGTGAAAGAAAGTGTCAATAATTCAAGCTAGGTATGTGTTTTTTTCCTTATTAAATCAGTTAAAATTATCTTTGTTCTTCCCAGCCGGGCTTTGAGGGCTATCAAAGCACCCGCAGGGTGGGGTCTCTCACCTGGCTCTCACAGAGACGACGGAAGCACTGTAATTCTACAACCTCTCAGAGCAGGAAGGGACCCTGCTGAACTTGGGGGATTTGGTTCAGGCTTTTGGAACCAGAAACGTGAAAATAGGGGTTGCCAGGGGTGTCAGAGGCCAGGGAGCCGCCAGAGCTGGAAGCGGATGTGAGACCACGCCGCCCACACGACCCTGTCCACGGTTCCCGCCCGTGCACCTCGCAGCCGCAGTGGGGGAGGAGGGTCTGGAATTTCCCAGCTTGGAATCTCCCAGTCCTGCTCGTCCTTGTTCAGGGCCCAGCTGAGGTGTCCCCATCCCTGGGGTCGTCCTTGTTGGCCATCCCAGGACCTGGGCGTCCACGTGCCCCTCCCTCAGTGCCACGGTTACAGCTGCCACCGTCCACAGAGCACGCACGGAGCCCTGCAGCCCTCGGCCCGTTCATCCTCCCTCCACCCTGAGAGGCAGCTGGGACTATGCCCACTTGATGGATGGGGAAGCTGAGGCACACAGAGGTTCAGAGAGCTGAGCCACGGGACATCACTAGTGGGTGGTCTGAGGGACGTCAGGTGACACAAACTCCTGCCTGCTCCCGCCACACGACTGCTCGGGGGCCCGTGGGCCGGTTCATCTCCACTGGACTGTGAGTCTCTTGGGGGGATTCTGCCCCCGTGCACCCCTTGTCCTCAGCAGAGAGTGCCCAGCAAGTGCAGACAGGCCCCCGACTCACGGTGGTTCAGCTCGTGGCGTCTCGACTTCATGGCGGTGTGAGCACAATACGCGTTCAGTAGCGACGGTGCTTTGAGCGCCCATACAGCTTTCCGCACAGTGTTTGATAAATTACATGAGGTGGTCAACACTTTAGTACGAAATAGGCTCCGTGTTACATGATTTTGCCCAACTGCAGGCCAACGTGAGTGTTCTGCGCACCTTCAAGGTGGGCTAGGCTAAGCCACGATGTTCAGCAGGGTGGGTGTATTAAAAGCATTTTCAACTGAGGATATTTTCAGCCTGTGATGGGTTTATCAGGGTGTAACCCCGTCGTAAGTCGAGGTGCATCTGCATTTGTGGCGGGCGGATTCTGCAAGGTCACTGCACGGCAGCGTTTCCTCCCCTGGCGGCTGGGCCACGCCAGCTAAGGTTTGTGTTCCGGGCTCCCAGACAAAGCAACCAAACGGTGCTGCCCTGAGGTTTGAGCTGTTCCTGGGCCTGCCCTGCACTTGTCCCTCAGCCCACACGGCTGACCCCGTCCCGACGTCTACTTTGGATTGTCACCTGAGATTCCGCTTCTCTGATCTTCGTACACAGAGAGATGCCTTCAACTCAGGTTCTAGGAAGAGCCAGCGCTGGGAGTGGCTGGCACACTGTGAACTGCGTGTGTGTGTGTGTGTGTGCACCTTGTGTATGTGTCTCTGTGTGTATGTGTATTATGTGATATACGTGTGCATGTCCCTGTGCACATGTGTGTCTGTGCATGCACACACGACATATGTGTCTCTCTGTGTGCATATGTGTGAGCGTGTGAATGTGTGTATCTCTGTGTGCACACCTGTGTGTGCACATGTGCATTTGTGCACACATGAGCATGTGAATGTGTATGTATATTGTGCATGCACGTATCTCTGTGTGTGTATATGTGTGCACACACATGTGCACCTGTGTGTATGTGTGTGTCTCCATATGCATGTGTTTAAGGTGTTGTGGGGAGGGAGAGCAGGAGACTTGGCAGGTGCTGCTGATCCTGAGCTTCTGTGTCGCTCGTGCTTGCTCTGTGACAGGTGGGGGTTTCTAGGGATTCCTAATAGTAGAATGTTCCCACCCCAACCCCACGTGGAAACATCCCCGTGGCAAGAACATCTGGCCCCCGCAGCCCACAATACTGATGTCTTGTTTAGCTTGTCAGGCTGGGTGGAGGTGGGGCTGGGCGTGGTAGGAAACGTGGCCTCTAGCTGGAAGTTCGCGGCAGCCTTGCACGGCGGGAATAGCGTGATCCAGACCTGCAGAAGCCGGGGCTGACCACACTCGGCTGTCCTGCCCACCTTCCGTGGGCCTGCACGCCGTCGCCACCCGCCCGGGTGGCTGCCCTCCACCCGCCGGTGTCTCACACCCCTCCCCACACGGCTCCGTCCTGGGCCGGCTGACGTGTGGCCCTGGCTCGTCACACTTGGTCTTGCCAAGTTCAGTCTGCTTGGTCGCGTCCCTGTCGCCCCCCTCCCCCAGGCCAGGGTGCAGCCGAGCCCGTGTGGCAGCTGCTCAGGACGCCGCGGCCTCCGGCCCTCCCAGCTCTTCTACTCCACAGGCCATGCTTCCCTCTCCGGGTCCTTCTTAGCCTCTCCGCCCTGCGAGCAGCCTTCCCCGCTGCCCCCTCCCAGGGCACATTCCCGTCCTCCTCCCCTAAGAGGCAAGCGCCCCCCGGCCGGTGCAGCGCTCGGGCCCTGGAGAATTCCTAGACTGGGACCCAGAAGGAAAGGGCGCGTCTCCATTCGCATTCTCAGGGTGCGGTGTTTTCTTAGACTACGCTGTGCCCCCCGTTCTCCTGCAATGGCTGCTAAGTGTCCTGTTTCCTGTGGGCCTCCGGATGCCCGTCCACGGGGGTGACCCTCAACGCAGCGCTGGACGGCGCCGCCAGATGCAAGGTTCCCGCCCTGCGTGCTTGACAAGGTTCCGCGGCTCTGACGTTTGCTCGGGAGGTTCCTCCGGGTCCGCGAAGAGACACGTGTGAGCCGCAACACGAGCCAGTTGCACCGCGCCTACCGTCCCCGATCCCTCCTTTCAGAATCCAAGTCCCCAAGTCCCCACAAGGGCGACCCAGTTTCAGGGCTGACATCCTGTGCTATTTTCCCCACTTAAAGACAGATGATTTCTTTGCCCCTTGGAATTGGCGGTAATAGGGTTTTGCCGCACACGTTCGTAATTTCTCTGGCAAGGCGTTTGGCCACATGGATTTTACAGAGCAGGGCTCGTCGGGCTTTAACGTGTGTAGGCTTCACCTGGGAATTTTGTGGAAATGAAAATTCGGATTCAGTAGGTCTGGGGTGGGGTCCGAGATTCTGAGATTCTGACACGCTCCCGGGTCCATGGACCGGGCTTGGCAGAGAAGGTTGGACTGTCTGAAGACACCGGAGCACCGCAGTTCTCTCGTGTCGAGCTTTTTCTTCTCAGTCGCTTGGCATGATCTTGCAACGCGTGCGGAGGTGCGAGTTCGAGATGGCACCGCAGGCTGCTGTGTTTGTCAGAAGGAGTCCTCCAGACACAGGTGGCAGAAGCCCCGCTCCACTACCTGGGGCAGAAGAGGGGATTTCGTGGGGCGTTGAGAAGTTCCCAGGTGGACGGCTGCAGGCACACCTTGGGCCAGGTGTTCTGACAATATTGTCGGGGCGCCATCGTTGGCTTGGCCTTCTTGCGTGTTGCCTTTGTTTCCAGGTAGGTGTTCTGTCTCTATGGTGGGGAATGACGACCAGGTGAGATGGTCCTTTCTGGGAGTGGTCTTGACGGGGAAAGGGAGAGAGAATGCCTTTCACCAGGTGACACATATTCACTCCCGAAAATGACTGTAACCATCACCTCCCGGCCCCCCTCTCGCTGTGTCCAGGCAGTGGGCTATCGGGGCACCGTGCCCACCTCTTGACCCTACCAGACGATGAGAAGTTGCGGAGAGGCTGTTGCCACAAGGGAGAGGTTCCGACAGCCGGGATTCTGCCCAGCCCGTGGGCTGTGCTCACCTTCCCACCGGGCTGCCGTGGTAACCACCGAGTAGGGGCCTGAGAAAGAATCGCTGCTCCCCAAGTCTATCCCTTGAATAAGAACGGCCCCCAACTTACCTTCTGAGCACAGACTGCCCAGTCTCGGCCACAGGTGCGCTAGCATCACCTGGGTAGCTTTTCAAACATACCAGTGCCCAACGCCCACCCAGGACACCTGCTGGCAGCCCACGCGTAAGTATTTTGTAAAACTCCAGCTTCGAAACTGCAGCCAAGATTCAGGCCCGCGGTGGAGCCAGGGCTTGATGTGTGGGTGATAAGGAATTTTAAATTTCAGGACTACGAGGAAGCTTAGTTTTCACTGTTCACTTTGTGAGTAGAGTAACGTGCCCACAGTTGCACGGCTCGCGTTAAGCGGAGAACGCGAGGCTCCCAGCTTCCAGCTCTGTGTTCTTTTCATAACACCTGATCCTGCACAAGTCGAAAGGCAGGCTCGCTTCATAAAAGCTGCACGGCCGGGGGCGCAGAAAGCTCCCTGGCAGATCTGAAAAGGAAGAGAAGATACTTTGAAAATATTAAAGGTTATTACCAGATGTCAAATGAATGTCATGGAAATAGCTTCAAGTTTTTCAACACACTGGGACTAATTTAATTTATTTAAATGTCTTTGTTAGCTTGAGGAATTCTTAAGACTGCACTCCTTGTCATTTTATCCCACTATTAATCACCTGCAAGTTAACTTAAACTGGAAATAACTGTAAAATTTGTTATACTTCAACTGATCAGGGTTTAAGACACTTGATTCTTAACAGTTTGTGTAGGATCAAAGATGTGGCTTCCCTCCAAAAGAGTCGGGATGTTTACATCAAAGTTGAAACTGAATCCCTTTCAACCTCGCTCCTTCTCTTTAGCACTTAGATTCAAGTTCTCGTTGGGAACTTTTAAGTTGAGCAGCCCGTGTGAGTGTGAGAGTTTGTGTATGAGAGTGTGGAGTGTGTGAGTGTGAGTGTGTGTATGAGAGCGTGCGTGTGAGTGTGAGAGTGTGTGAGTGTGCGTGTGTGAGTGTGTGTATGAGAGTGTGTGTGAGTGTGAGAATGTGTATGAGCGTGTGCATGTGTGTGTGTGAGAGTGTGAGTGTGCATGTGTGTGAGTGTGTGTATGAGAGTGTGCGTGTGAGTGTGAGAGTTTGTGTATGAGAGTGTGGAGTGTGTGAGTGTGAGAGTGTGTATGAGCATGTGCGTGTCAGTGTATTAGAGTGTGTGAGTGTGAGAATGTGTATGAGCGTGTGCGTGTGAGTGTATGAGAGTGTGTGAGTGTGCATGTGTGTGAGTGTGTGTATGAGAGTGTGTGTGAGTGTGAGAATGTGTATGAGCGTGTGCGTGTGAGTGTATGAGACTGCGTGAGTGTGCATGTGTGTGTATATGAGAGTGTGAGTGTGCATGTGTGTGAGTGTGTGTATGAGAGTGTGGAGTGTGTGAGTGTGAGTGTGTGTATGAGAGTGTGCATGTGCGTGTGAGAGTGTGTATGAGCGTGTCTGTGTGAGTGTATGAGAGTGTGTGAGTGTGCATGTGTGTGTGTGTATGAGAGTGTGAGTGTGCATGTGTGTGAGTGTGTGTATGAGTGTGAGTGTGCATGTGTGTGAGTGTGTGTACGAGAGTGTGAGTGTGTATGTGTGTGAGGGTGTGTACATGAGTGTTTAAGAGTGAAAGTGTTCATTTGTGTGACTCTGTGTGTGTGTCTGTGTGAGTGTGCATGTGTGGGAGTTGCATGTGTGACCGTGTGTGTGCATATATGTGAGACTGCGAGTGTAGGTGTGTGTGAATGTGCATGAGTGTGCATGCAAGTGTGCACGTGTACCTGTGAGTGAGGGTGTGAGTGTGGGAGTGTGTGGGGGGCAGTGTGAGACTGTGTGAGTATGTGAGTGAGCGAATGAGTGTGAGTGTGGGAAAGTGTGAGACTGTGGAGGTGAGAGTGGGAAAGTGAGGGAGTGTGTGTGAGTGTGTTGGAGTGTGTGTAAATGTGTGTAAGCGTGAGACTGTGTGAGTGTGTGTCAGTGTGAGGGTGTGAGTGAGTGTGAGTGTGTCAGTGTGAGTGTGCGAGTGTGTCAGTGCATGAGGGTGTCAGTGTGAGTGCGAGTGTGTCAGTGTGAGTGTGCGAGGGTGTCAGTGTGAGTGTGCGAGTGAGTGTGAGTGTGTCAGTGTGAGTGTGCGAGTGTGTCAGTGCATGAGGGTGTCAGTGTGAGTGTGCAAGTGTGTCAGTGTGAGTGTGCGAGTGTGTCGGTGTGTGACTGCGTGTGTGTGAGTGTGCGAGTGTGTCAGTGCATGAGGGTGTCAGTGTGAGTGCGAGTGTGTCAGTGTGAGTGTGCAAGTGTGTCAGTGCGTGAGGGTGTCAGTGTGAGTGTGCAAGTGTGTCAGTGTGAGTGTGCAAGTGTGTCAGTGCATGAGGGTGTCAGTGTGAGTGTGCGAGTGTGTCAGTGTGAGTGTGCAAGTGTGTCAGTGTGAGTGTGCGAGTGTGTCAGTGTGAGTGTGCGAGTGTGTCGGTGTGTGACTGCGTGTGTGTGAGTGTGCGAGCGAGCGTGCGGGCGTGTGCGGATTCTGCCTCCAGCCGTAGCCCAGGCGCGGCTCCCTGGTCTGCGAACTGGGGAGGGGAAACGATGTCTCAGCCGGCCGGGCTCTCGCCTGTCCAGTTCAGCGGGGTGACTGCGGTACGCTGTCCTAAAAATATCCTTTTGACAAATGTCCCAGGTTCCGGGTCCCGCTGGCCCTGCTGTCAGGGCTGCGTTGTTGCAGAAAGTGCCTTTAATGAAACAAATGCTGACCACCGGCCTCCGGCTTGCAAAGGCGAGACCCGGCCTGCTTTACCATCAGGGAAGCCACGTTGCATTCACTCTCTGTTTCTCAGGTCCCTGCTTTTCGCCCACTGGTCCAGGACTCTTCCTGCCTCCTCCATTTCCCTTTTCCAGCCCCTGGCCGCCCCCGTGTGCGTTCGGAGGCAAGCGTCCGGCGGGAGCGGACAGAGGAGCTGCTGTCACTTGTTCCAGGGGCTGCGGCACAGCCAGGCCTGTCACGCTGGGGGCTCGAGACAACAGACGTCGGGGGCTGGATGCCGTCGGGGCGGTGGGGAGGGGCACAAGACTTGAACTGCTGATAGTGTCCTCATGTCTACCGAGAGCAACAGATACTTGACTTCTTTTTAAGAACGTGTCTAAAGCAAACTCACTCGCAGAATACCAGGCACGAATACTTTCATGTCTGACTCACTTAAGCCGCGGTTGTAACGTAACATTACCATGTGCCTTTATGTTATTGAAGTTTAAAGGAATTCCTTTCAAAACCCGATGTTTGGCTCACGATGAAAGGGAATCAAACAGCTTATTCTAAGTTACATTCAATAATTACATAAGTAACCCTTTAAATACTAGATATGCAAATAGTGCACTATTCTTCCTATAATTACTTTGTGTACACAGTTTGATAAAATCCCAAGATTGTAATGCATGTTTATGGAGAAGATTAGCAAATATAATTTCTTTCTGAATGGACGAAGTGAACGAGGAATTTAAAGATTTGCAGTTTCTGTGAGTGGCTGCCTGGAGCCGCTCTGCTCGAAGAAGCCGGGAGCAGCTGGGTGTGGCTTCTGGGCCCGCCGCGGCCAGGTGTCTCCTCTGCCCAAGCCGCCCGAGGGTCCGGCCAGGCAGGGCTGAGCTGCCGCGGTGGCAGGGACGCTGCCTCTGTCCAGCTTCGTCCAAGCTGTCTGAGAGCCCCAGCTTGCCTGCTTCCCTGCTGGACAGAGCAGTCCCGTCTGCTTGGGCAGGAAATAACTCTAGGGCATTCCAGAGATTTCAGTTCCTGCCTCAACTTCATCTGGCAAGCGTGGGGGGACCTGGATGTGAGCTTAGAGTCCTCACAACTTCCCTCTACCTTCCAAGGAGGAAAAGGTGTGAGCTGAATTCAGATTGGCCGGCTTCAGCCCTCCTCCCTAGAACTCACTTTTAAAAAACAGTTATTTTAGGTATAATTCATTCTCAATGTGAAAACAACCAGAGTTCAGAAGTAGGAAAGTTCTGTTTTTCCTCCACTCTCCCTAATCCCATATCCCAGAGAGCTCCTGCTGCACCCCTGTGCTCAGCCTTCCGGCCGCTCCGAGCAGAAAAACTGGCGCACGTGCGAACACCCACAGAGGACTGAACTTGGGTGTCAGGGGAAGGATCCTGTTTCATTGCCCACTTGGTTCATTCCTGTGGACTTTCCTACTTTCGAGATTCAAGTTCTTCTCCGCCTGCCCAATGTGCAGGGGCCCATTAAAGTGGCGCCATTCTGTCCCTCCTCATCCTCCTTCCCCGAGGTTGCAGTCAAAGCCACCACGCCGTGAGGTCCCAGCCTGGACGGTGGGAGACTCCATCCCACTGCTCCAGAGGCTGGCTCGGGCCGGGCCGTGTGGGTGACAGAGACCAGAGAGAGCTCATGTGCTTACCATGAGGACCTCTCGGGTGCGTGTTGTGCGCCAGGGGGAGTTCGGGGGGCTTGGGGTGCACCCGGCAGAGATTCGAGCTGCTCAGGAGCTGTCATTGTATCGGGGGGCACGGAACGGGTCATGAACCCACGCACTTTAAAAACAAGCACAGTGTTTGGTGTATGGCACGGTGCCAAGTGCTGTGGGTAGAAGGAGCAGTGGAGCATGCCCAGGAGGTCACTGCAGGACACCTGCCCGGGCCTCACTGAGAGGGGACATCTGAGCGAAGCTTTGCACGCGGCGAAGGAGGCAACTGTGCAGCTACCTGGGCGAGAGTGTCCCAGGTGAAGAGAACCGCCAGAGCCGGAGGCAGGCACGCCGAAGGGACAGAGGGGCGTGTCTGAAGGCGGGGACGGCAGGAGGCCCTGGCGGGTGGACGGCAGGAAGGACGGAGCTGCTGTCAGAGGGACGTGACAGGCTGTGAGCAGGGTCGGTGAGGCCAGAGAACAAGCAGAGTTTGGCCGCACTGAGTGGGAAGCCCATCGGGTCTGGCAGGCAGCTGGCAGACAAGCGCGGACTTTGAAAGTGGGCAAAGCCGGCACCGTGAAATGGGGACTGCGGCTGACAAACGGAGTGAAAGGCCAGGGGTCGTCACCAGTGTCACCAGCGTCCAAGAAGAGGACTGGCCCTGGGCCACGCCGCAGTCAGGAGAAGCCAGCAGCAGGGGCCGCCGCGTGAAGCGTCCAGGAGGAAGGGACCCAGCAGTGTCCAGCAAGGCTGACAGGCTGAGAGGGCTGATGTCAGAGGGCTCAGCGCTGTTCTTGACGACAGAAATCCCCGGGGGACCGATGGTGTCAAAGCTGGATCGGCTGTGGACAGTACATGCGGATTCCGAGTTTTGCAAGATGCGAGCGGCTGAGTCACCAGTTGTTTGATGTGGGGGCGAGTCAGTAAATACGGTGCCTCGGTTTGCTTATCTGCATGGCGGAGATGGAAACAGCACCCGCGTGGCCGTCCAGAGGACCGAACGAACGTGTGATGGTGCCCGGGGCAGAACCGTGGCGGGCACGGCCCACGCGTGGTGGAAACGCTCACTGTGATTGTCACCCTGCCTCCCGCCTCTGTCTGCCGCCAGCACCTCCCAGCTCTCTAGCTGTCTTGTTCAGCGGTCCACCTGTTGCTTTAATGACCTTGTTACTACTCCTTCGTTTATCCGGTTTGGACAGCAAGTATCGACTCCCTGCTGTGAGACACGAGGACGCACCGGCAGCTCCTCCTTCCCATCCCCCACCCGGCCCTCCTCTCGGATGTGCACCATTGCACGGTAGCTGTGACTTCCTCCAGTCTCGCCGCACTTACATTACTTTCTGCAACTGTACACGTTTGGCTGCAAGATGCTTTAACGCAGTAGAAAGCGTGCCCGGGATTCAGATTATGTAAATCACTCGTTTCAGACACTTCTTTAAGCATCGAGGTGCAGTGAATCTTCAAGAAATTCCCATCCAGCGGTGACTAAGCCACCTTCCAGTGTGACCCTGTCCCATCCCCCTGGCTCCTCCCAGCCTCTCCTCCTTTCGCTAACGTAGCTCCCCTCCCCCATTTTTTCATAATAATAAATTTTCTGAATTCTGAAAAGATCTGTATTTATTCCTCGCATTTGACTGACGGTTTGGCTGGGTAAAGGATTTCAGCCTTGAAAATCTTCAGGACTCGGAAGCGATTGGTTTCCGGCGTTTACTCCGGCGCTGCTGGTACGGAGTCTGTAGTCTGTCGTATCCGCATCGATGGGAGCCTGTGGGTATTTTTGTTCCCAGAGTTCTTCTATTTCTAAGGCTGAGTCCAGACATGGAAATTTGAAGAATCAACCCTGTTCAGCCCTTCGTGGCCTCCTCCTGTGAGCACACGGCTCTTCTGGGGTCCTGAGGCCGTTCCTGATCCCATCTCCCGGTTCCGAGTCTCCGGGTCCCTCTCCCGGAACGCCCGTTCCATGGACGTTGGGCTTCCCGTCTGCTCTCCACGTCTCTTAAGTTTTCTTTCATACCTTCCATATCACTCCTTTTGTTTCTTCCACGGTGTTCTGGGGATGTTCTAACCCGTCTTGTGTTGCAAAAATTTAGTGTTCTGCTGTCTCCAGCTCCTCAGCTTACCCACGGAATGCTTTATTTTTGGCAAGCATTTTAAGATCAAAGAACACTTTTTAATTTCTGGGTTTTTTTTTTTCCATCAGAGCCTGCAGTTTTATGGATGCTGTATCTTCTCTAATCTTCCCGTGAATGCACAGCAGACTTTCCCAAAGTCCTTCTCTCCTCCTGGAGTCACCTCCGTGGCCTCAGGGTGAGCGTCTCTCTGTTCATCTCGCCCCTCACTCACGCTCTTGGTTTTGCCCAAACGCCCGGTGCCCTTGGCTTTGGGTTCGCGTTCATGAGTAGAGAAGGGGCTGCTCTTCAGACTGGGAGCTGCCGGCGGCATCGCCGGCAGTGGTCTGAGTCCATTGCATGGCGGTCCTCCCCGGAGGATGGAAGGGTTCTTCGCCTTCTAGGGAAGCGAGACGGTGCGCCTCATTCCAGCAGGGCCACCTGTCTCTTTCTCTCCGTGCGGGTGTGCAGGCTCCCCCGCGTCCTCCTCCCGGCAGGTCTGACCCCATCCCGTGGGAGCTAGATCGACTTTACACCGAGAAGAACGAGCTGTTTCCAACCAAGTCACGATGAGGGCAACAAGCTGGTGTGAATGCGATTCCCAAACACGCTACCTTGGTGGCCCTGAGGTTGATTTCCAGTCCTTGCCTTCAGGACTTCCGGAGACTTCTGTGTGACGGGCGCTCATCTCTGGCTCTCGCTCTGTGCTTTCCTCTGCTCTCTCTGTCAGGCCTGCTGCACACGCCTCCTACTTCCCAGAATGTGTCAAACGTTCTGGTCTAAATGGCGCCCTTCTCGTTCTGTTTGAATGTGAACTTGGGGCGGGGGAAGGGAGATGCACGTGCCCAGTCGGCCACTTCGAGCTGAAGGAAGCTGGGGACGGCTCCTAGAAACACTTGTTTCCGGGGGTCTAGGGTCAGAGGAGACAGTCATGGACATTAGATGGCAGGTTCTGGCCATCCCAACCCCAAAAACTACATGTGAGGTGGCCTTGAGCACGTCACTGTCATTTCTGGTCCTCGGTTTGTTGTGGACGCGGTGGGTGTCATGCTGCAGGGCCTGTGAGACTCGAAAGGCTGAACCGGACACGTTCTGGAGCCCCTTCCAGGTCTCACCAGACGACAGGTGACCAGGGTCACTTTGCAGCAGAGGGCGAGGCACAGGCGGCCGTGATGTTAAACACTCAGAACCAGGAGTTATTTCGGGAGCGTGCCTACCCCGGTCCCCGTCACGTACGTGTGGCCGTCTCTCGACAGCGCCGTCGTCACTCTGCCTGTCTCAGAACTAAGGCCCCGAGCTGTCTCTCTTGTCAAAGTTACGGGCAGGGGCAACCTGGCTTGTTTGTTCCTTGCCACCAGCTTTCTGTCCAAGAGACGTTTCATGGGTAATGAACCAAGACTCGGGTGCAGGCAGAACGGGGCTGGAAACGGAGCTGTCTCTGGGCTTTTGTTAGCGGTTTGCCTCTCAGATCCCGGGGGCTCCGCCCACGCCTCGCTGCAGACAAAACAACCCGGGATTGACAGGCTGACTTGGGGAGATTAGTCGCCGCTGACAAATCTACTCAAATGCTCGACCTTCAGTACGTGCCATCGGCGAACCGCCCGGGCCCCTTGGCTGTACCGCCGGCGCTTGCGAGACCGGCGGAGGTGACAGTGTCAGGGCACGAGGACTTGCAAACCGAGACGGCCGCACCATGACAGCGGCTTTCGGTGGGAAGAAACTCCCGTAAGGCCACGTGGGGTCCCTAACTGGACGACACTGGTCACCCTGTCCCATACACATACTAAACGGGCTCCAGTTTATTGTTTCTCTAGAACCATTTCACTCATTTGTCGCGGACGGGGTGTGTGTGTCCCCCAGAGTTCGTACGTTGAAACCCCAGCTCCTCATGTGCTCGTGTGAGGAGGTGGGGCCTTCGGGAGGTGATTAGGGTTAGATGAGGTCACCAGGGTGGGATCCCTGTGATGGGATCGGTGTCCTTATAAGAAGAGGAAGAGACACCAGAGCTCCCTGTCTCCCGGCCAGCGAGGACGTGGGCCCTGGCCATGAACCAAGCGTGCTGTCACACTGATCTTGGACTTCTGGCCTCTAGACCCGTGAGAAGTAAACGCCCAGTCTCCAAGCCCCATGTCCCGTGGTCGTTGGTTAGAGCAGCCCGAGTGCAGTAGAACTTCCGTGACGGTAGACGTGTCTCCACCTGTCTAACGTGGCAGCCACTGGTCTCCCGTGGCCACTGAGCACTTTGCCATCCTGGGGAGCAGGCCGTGGGGGAGCTCCCTGCCACAATAGCATCCGCTCACCTGTCTGGAGTCTCATGGTCACAGAGCCCTGCGTCTCTCGACGCTGCCTGAGCGGAGCCAGTGGGGAAAGACAATCCGCAACGAGTGCCAGTGACAAGCACGCTGGTGGGATTAGCACTTTGCATCCACTTCCTGGGGGACCTTTGAGGAAGGCTGGAGCTGGAGGTCACACCCCAGCACCCTGGGAGGGAAGGGCAGCTCAGGAGCCCGTGTGAGACGTCCCAGGTGTCCTCGCAGACGTGGCCTCCACGGAGCCGGAGTTGGGTGGGGAAAGAAGGGCGGGAGCAGGAAGGCGGGACAGGATACTTCCAGCCGCAGATGGCGACCATATCTTGAAATAGTTGTGTTTTACATTTCTGCCCTCCTATTTTTTTGTTCGTGTTAATTCAAGGCTTCTAAAGCAATTATCTGTAGCGTTTGAACTTTAGTGAGTTTGACACAATCTTGAGCACAGAGAAGCAGACCACCACCAGACATTTTCCAGTTGTAAAAATGGAACTTTCAGCTTTTTGATATTTCTAGTGTAGTTCAGGTGAGTTTAAAACCAAATAGTGTTACGTCTGGGTTCTTAGTCCTGTTCCATTGGTCTGTGTCTCTGCTTTTGTGCCAGGACCATGCTATATTGGTTATTATAGCCTTGCAGTATAGCTTAAAGTCTGGTAAATTGATGCCTCCCAATTTGTTCTTTTTGCTTAGGATTGCTTTGGCTATATGAGGTCTTCCCTGGTTCCATATGAAGCATAGGATTGTTTTTTCTAGATCTGTGAACAGTGATGTTGGTATTTTAATAGGGATTGCATCGAATTTGTAGATCACTTTGGGTAGTATGGACATTTTAACAGCGTTGATTCTGCTGACCCATGAGCATGGTATGGTTTTCCACCTGTTTACATTCTCTGCTATTTCCTTCCTCAGTGTTTCGTAGTTCTCCCAGTAGAGGCCTTTCACATCCTCATATAGCCATCTAATCTTTGACGAAGCAGACAAGAACATACACTGAAAAATATCCTTATTCAATAAATGGTGCTGGGAAAACTGGAAGACTGAAAGAGGATCCGCACCCTTCACCTCTCACAAAAATCAATTCATGGTGGATAATAGACTTAAACCTAAGGCATGAAACTATAAGAATTCTAGAAGAAAATGTTACATTGGCCTAGGCAAAGAATTTATGAAGAAGACCCCAAAGGCAATCACAGCAACAACAAAAATAAATAAATGGGACCTGATCAAATTAAAAAGCTTCTGCACAGCCAAAGAAACTATCACAAGAGCAAACAGACAACCTACAGAATGGGAGAAAATATTCCCATGTTACACATCCGATAAAGGGCTGATAACTAGAATCTATATAGAACTCAGGAAAATCAGCAAGAAAAAAATCAAACAACCCTATCAAAAAGTGGGCAAAGGACATGATAAGAAACTTTTCAAAAGAAGACAGACTAATGATGCTCAACATCTCTAATCATCAGGGAAATGCTAATCAAAATCACAATGAGACATCACTTAACTCCAATGAGAATGGCTTTTATTAACAAGTCCCAAAACAATAACTGTTGGTGTGGACACGGAGAGATAGGAACACTCCTACACTGCTGGTGGGACTGCAAACTAGTACAACCTCTGTGGAAAGCAATATGGAGATACCTTAAAGAGCTACAAGTAGAACTATCCTTTGATCCAGCAATCCCTTTACTGGGCATCTACCAAGAGGAAAAAAAGACATTCTATAAAAAAAAGAAGTCTGCACTTGAATGTTTATAGCAGCACGATTCACAATTGCAAAGATGTGGAAACAACCCAAGTGCCCATCAATACATGAGTGGATTAATAAAGTGTGATGTATGTATATCATGGAGTTCTACTCAGGCACAAAAAACAGTGGTGATCTAGCACCTCTTGTATTATCCTGGATGGAGCTGGAGCCCATTCTACTAAGTGAAGTATCCCAAGAATGGAAAAACAAGCACCACATGTACTGACCATCAAATTGGTATTAACTGATCAACACTTATGTGCACATATAGTGGTAACATTCATTGGGTGTTGGGCAGGTGGGAGGGGGAAGGGACGATGGGTATATTCACACTTAATATACTGTCTGGGGGATGGGCACAGTTGAAGCTCTGACTCAGGTGGGGCAAAGGCAATATATGTAACCTAAACACTTGTACCACACTACTATGCTGGAAAAAAAAACAACACAAATGGCATTCCAGTGAGACACATTTTCCTTATTATGCTGGTGTTGAGGTTTTAAATCAATTAGGTTATATGAAATTTTCATTGTTCAGAATGGTTTTAGTCTTTCCTCTTTCTTTCTTTCTTTCTTCCTTTTAGATGGTTAAAAGAAAAAGGAATGGTTTTAGTCTTTAGATATTCTTTTATTCATGTAATAAATACCTGTTGGACGTGTATCATCCATAAAGTCAGAAAACAGTGTGTGTGGTCTCTGGATGAGTTTGCAAAAAGGAAGTAAAATGTTCTGACGTGATTAAACGCAAATCAGTGATTTTCTAAGGAGGCTTGTCTAGGAAGCGAGTGAGGTAGAGTCAAGGAGACCACTGAACTACATACATCTGTGAATTGAAACTCAGAATTCGAAGTGCATTAAAAAAGACTACGATATATGTCTGTATACGTGTTTCTGAAATTTAAGCTTGCAAATCCGGGGGTTAATTGGGAACTTGAATTGATATATCTTTCTAAAATCACAGAATCGAAACCAAAATGATTAAAACATCTGTGACCTACAGAAATTGCACTCTGTGAGCTCATGGCCTCACATTAGGCTGAATGTTTGAAAGAGGTTAGGGAGGGCGAGGACGGGTATGTCTTGCCGGGGCCAGGGCAGCGCTAAGTTCCTCCTCCTCTACCAGCGAGGGGGACGGGGGTGGACGCCGCCTTCACTCACGTCCTGCTTCCGGGCCTCGCCCACCCGAGCGCGGGCTCCGTGCTCCGCTAGGCGCTTCTGCGGCATCTGCGTGCTCGTTCCTGGTCCCCTGTGTGTGAACACGGGACAGCAAGGCCATATCGTCTGCATTTGCCCTTTGTATGTGTTATGAGGAAAAATTTAATTCTTTAACCATCTCTGTTGCCGGCAGGGAGTTCCAGAGTGCTTGAGCGAGCCCCTGTGGCAGCTCCGCGTCCTGTATTCCTGGGCCCTGCGGGGTCTCCGCACCTGTCTCGGAGCGGGGAGGCCCGAGCGGACCCATGTTGACAACGGCCGTAGCATGGCTTTTGTTCCGGCACATTCCAGGCCCCACAAGGGTATCCGGTTACTGTTCTGTTCTGTGTTGAGTAACGGAGCCAGCACCGCCCGCCCGCAGCAGACTCTCTGCGATGACCCGGTTCATTTGGTTCGGCCATTTTCTGTGCCCTGCGGTCTCCGCTCGGGTTTGCCTGTGCGGGTGGGGTGGACCCTGCTGTTGGGTGTGACGCGGCGTCACGAGCGGTGACGGGCTCGTTTAACAAGCAGCCGCGGGACCATCAGGATGTCAGACTCGGGCTCAGAAGACACGGGGCTGCCCACCCTCCCGGCTCAATCCCCCACCCCCCGTCACTGCCGTGGCCGCGGCTCCTCCGGGCTGAAAAGTCTCCCCATGAGCGGCACGTTCTCGTGCTGGACAGCTCTGCTCCCTGTACCTTCTTCCCACTCCGTCCAGCGCCACGGACGTGGCTCCCACGCAAACGAGTCCCGTGACGGCTCCGGGGCCGCTGACGCAGGGCCACCGCACCTTCGACAACCGCAGCCAGCTCAGTCTGCGAAACGTCCCCTGTGCTCGCTGAGGGGTTGGCAACACGACACGTATTTCTGAAAGTTAATGCCAGAAGTGAAATGAATTCGTTTTTATTTGAGAAAAATGCCACGTGAAAGGAAGCATGAACGAACGTCTTCATTAGAAGCGAAATATGCCTGCCCAGCTCCACTTCTGAGAGTCGTTCATTTAGGCAGTGTGTGTGTATCTGTGTGTGTACACTGTATGTGTGTGTACACTGTGTGCATGTGTGTACACTGTGTGTATACTGTATGTGTGTGTACACTGTATGTATACTGTATGTGTGTGTACCGTATGTGCGTACACTGTATGTGTGCATGTGTGTACACTGTACGTGCACATGTGTACACTGTATGTGTGCACATGTGTATACTGTGTACCTGTGTACACTGTGTACGTACACTGTATGTGTGTGTACACTGTGTGAGTGTGTGTACACTGTGTGCGTACACTATATGTGTGTGTACACTGTGCGTGTGTGTACACTGTGTGGGTGTGTGTACACTGTGTGTGTACACTATGTGTGTGTGTACACTGTGTATACACTGTGTGTATACTGTATGTGTGTGCACTGTATGTGTGCATATGTGTACACTGTGTGTACTGTATATGTGTGTGCATACACTGTGTGTACACTGTATATATGCATGTGTGTACACTGTGTGTGCACACTGTATGTATGTGCACTATGTGCGTACACTGTGTGTGTATACTGTACGTGTGCATGTGTGTGTATATGTTTAGGGGAGGAATTGTGGCTAGAAGTGGGAAAACCCCGGGAAAACCGGGAAAACCCCCGGGAAAACCACACAGCAGAAGACATGGGTAGCAGCCTTTTCCCGACACTCTCCCCACTGCGTCACCCTCCATTGGTGGCCGTCAGCCCTTCTCACACTGAATTCGGCTCCCCTCACTCCTAGCATCAAACCTGCTCTAGAAATTATTAGTCTCCAAAGACAAAAGTGACCGGCAGCCAAGCCCGCTGGAGCTGCAGCGTGAGAGCAGGGAGAACATTCAGTTCCAGCCCCTTCTCTCAGAGGGGACGCTGGGGGTACACCCGGGTCACCTGCCCAGAGTCACACCCGCTTCAGAGCAGCCAGCAAGCCCGGCAAGCCCAGCGCCGCCCCTGGCCTCTCCTGCTCCCCACGACAGCTCGCGTTTCGGTTTGCTCCGTTAGAACAGGATTCGTTTCCAGGAGGGGCTCGGTCCCTCGGGGAGAGGGACCCTCTGCCTGGGAGTCTGGCCCAGGTGACACACTGATGACAGTTCTCACGGGTGTGAGGCTGAGAATTCCTTTAATTCCAACTTGGGGAACACCGAGAGTGTGCTGGAGTGCAATTTTCCAGGCTTGTGGTTGACTGTGTCGATCCCCTCAAACGTATTAAAGAAGAAATTGTTTTTATTTGGTTGAGTAACAGTTTTTCTTGAAGCTACCAACTGGCCCGTGTCCTGAATGTGAGCCGTTTGCCGTTGACGTGACGTGTGAGAATGCTGCCAGGGAACCTGTCAGGTCCTCTGCCCCGCGCCCTCCTTCCCCAGCGCGGCGCTGCGAGGGCCAAAGGCCGGAAACTCGCCGACGCGCCGCGGCAAAGCAGCGCCGCGAGACCGGGGCGGGCGGGCCCGTCTCAGGCAGAGACACCGTATCTGCTTCAATCCGATCCCAGAGTCTAGTCACAAAGTGACATTTATTTGAAATGAGAGAGACACCTTACACGTGTTAATTTTCATGTACTATTCCAGACTATAATTACCCGTGACTGACGCTGGGATCTGTTTCACCCCGAGCAGAAACAGAGCGCACGGATGCTGTCCTCGTGCGCTTCTGACACGGCGTCTCGGGGCTGCTTTCTCCCCGGAAGCGTAGCAGGCTCTGAGCCACGCCGGGATGCAATGCTCGCGTCTGTCTGGAACAGGTGCTGAAGATGAACCATGTTTGGCAGGGATTACCGCTGTCGTCGCGGGAAGAGCCGGGTGCCAGGGGCGACGGTGCCGTCCTCGACAATGGCCGAGCCCTCGCGCCGGCTCTGCGGTCGCTTCTGTGGACGGCGATTTCCCTGAACATCCCCAGACGGGCATCTACAAAGGCAGGCGGAGGCTGGGAGTGGCGTCCATTATCCCACCAGACAATCCGGGGAGATCACACCTGGATAAATACCCACCACCTGGCACTCCTCCCCCTCCTCCTCTCTGCTCCTGCCACCCCACGAGACTGCCAGAACCTGATGACAGGGACGATGCCACCTCTGTGTGCGCGGGGGCAGGGCCGTGACCACGGGGCTCTCAGAACTTTGTGCTGCCGGGACGTGGAAACAGGGAGGACCGAGGTCTTCCGCCGACAGGTGTGTAGCTTTATTTCCCCCAGAACTTCATCGCCAGTTGCCGCCTTGAAACTTTCATGATCTCGTTTGTTCCTTTTACATGAAGTGGCATGGAAAAGAACACGAATGCCAAGTGACCGCTAAGGCTGAACGATGCTTTCACTGCTGATCGGAAGAGCACAGGAGCTGTGGGGCTGAGCAATCCGTGTGTACCGGGTGCTGGGCTGCACGCACACCATCTTACCGGATCCTTTAAACGAAGCGAGGAGGCAGGGATCAGAATGCGCCGCTTAGGAATGATGTAGAGACTAAGGCTCCTTCGCAGGTTGCGCCAGTATCTGGTGGCTTGTCGGGGGACCCTCCGCGTTGGAAACACTGGTTAGCGTGTGCTCTCCCGCGCCGTGCCAACACACAAACCTGACGGAGACTAGAGGAGAAATGCACCTGCTCTTCTTCCTGCTCCAGCTCACGGATTTGCTCTTCCTTCTCAGTTCCTGCGTCAGTGAGGACAACAGCTGTCTCTTCCCTTCACAGCCCAAGAGCTAATTACCTGCCGGGGCCCTGCTCTCTCGGCCTCTGATGCCCTCCACCGAGTCCTACCCCGCGGGTCCCTCGACTCACGGGTCATCTTCAGGGCTGCGCTTAAGCATCCCCGGCCAGGGAGCCTCCCCGTCCCCCGGCCCGCCCCTCCCGGCGCCTCCACGGCTGGACGCTGCGGGCTGGACATTGCCTGTTGCTTGTCCGTCTCCTCCGCCAGACCACTCGTCCTCAACTGGGGTGACTCTGCCTCCCGGGGAACATTTGGAAAGTCTAGAGATACTTTCGATTGTTATGACTTGGGGTGGCAGCTGGCATCTAGGGGGTAGAGGCCAAGGAGGCCGCCAAACACCCTTTAATGCACACAGCAGCCTCTGCAACAGAGGATTAGCCCCCCAGAATGTCAGGACCAGGGACTGAGAATGCCCAGCTGCCCTGGACAGACACCTGGCCTTGTCCATCCCTGTTCTCGACTGGGGGTGCGTGGAGGTGCTCAATAAATGTTTGCTGCGTGTTGTTAAACAAGCCTCTTATTAACTTATAAGAATAATGGAAATTCACAGCACTCACCATATACCATACTCTGTCACATACTCCGATACACCCAATTTGTTATATTTATCATCACAAACAGCACCGTGGAAAATCCCCCTGCATTGTAGGAGCTCCGTCTGCGTCAAGGAACCATATTCTGTATTTAGACCAAGTCCCTGGGCGGGAGGTTGTGTCTGTTAGCTGAAGCTGTAACTCTCTCTTTTATTGCAATTTTTCCCACAACTGTGTCAGATGACTGTGTACAATGGCCGGGAAAACCACATTATTCTAAAGTAACTGCATTTAACAAATGGCCCCAACGCAGGAATTACTTAATAAAGAACATTCTGATTACAACTTCCGGGGAATTATTCTTCCATTGTTTGTTCAAAGTGATTTAAGAAAGAAGAAAGATTTAAATTAAGCCCAGGGAGGTCTCCGGAGGGTCAGATGGGAGAGTTTCCAAGGTCAAGAGACATTGAGCTGAGCATACTTACCGCAGAGAGAATCTCAAGTTGTATTAACAAGGTGAGGTGCTTTTTAAACCAGCAAAGCAGGTACAACACGGAAGACGGTACAATGTACCTTTAGTTCGGGGGGAGTCAGGCAAGAGCTGAGAAATCGTTCTAGACAAGAAACACGTGCGTAATCCACTGGCCACCTGCCTTCCTTCTACTGATGACTTTAAGGATGTTTGACCTATTATTTCATTTAAAAACATTTTAATGGAGTAGTTTATTTTTTTCCGCTTCATTAAGGTGTAATTAACAAATAAAAACTATATAGTCAAGGGGTGCAATGTGATGTTTTGATGGACGTATACATTGCGGAGAGATTATCATTATCAAGCTAACTAACAAACATGCCCTTTTGTTGTGGTGAGAATGCTTAAGATCTCCCCTCTTAGCAAATTTCAAGTATACATGATCATTAACCACTTCGGTACCAGCGTCGACTATAGTCGACAGCCACAGATGAACGCGCGCGTCGACTTTAGCCAACAGCCGTGATATGAAGGCGCACAGCCGAGCGACGACTTTAGTCGACAGCCAAAAGCTTTTGCTTTTATCTGTGCAGTTGCAGTGTGCACGTTCAACTAATAAGCCACGACGGATCTGTGACCTTTTAACAAGTCCTTAGTAGGAGTTATTATAGTTATTTTCCTAAAGCTGCCTGTAAAGTAAAACAAGCTTTCAGTGCTTTAAAGCTTTCCTCATCACACAAGAGCAAAATGAATTCATCGTCAATGCACAGCACAAACTATCGTGTGGACTGCGAGTGCCGGCTGTGGGCAAGGTTTCGCGGCCTGTGAGCGGGGTACTGAAGTGGTTAATGAACTATAGGAAGAGTCATAAATATTTACGCAAAGAGAACTGTGCGCCTGCGCAATGGGGCTTTCTGTTGTTTTATGGGGTCCGCGTTTTAAAATGGCTGCCCTCTATGTCAAAAATGGGAAACAAAGACATGAAAACCCTTCTGCATATATTCTGTAGGCTGTTAAACCACTCCATGGTTGGTGGTCTTATATCAGGAAAGAATGCTGGTCTGGCCCTTAGGAAGTAAAACCTGATGGCTGTTAGCAAGGGAGGGGTAAAATGATTCTCAAATGGCTGGGAACTCAGTTTTAAGGTTTCTCTGGGGTCCCTTTGGCCAAGAGGGGTCCATTTGGTCAGCAGGGGGCTTAGGATTTTATTTCTAGTTCATAATGTCTATTTGTCTAGTATCTGTCTTCCCCACTAGAATGCATGCTTCATGAAGGCAAAGACTGGTTTTGTTCAGGGTTGTCTCTCCAACAACTAGAATAGTGTCTGGTCCTATTTGAAATGAAGGCTCACATGTCTTCATGAACTAGGCTATACCACATAGCTGGTCTGGGTCCAGAGAACAATGGGGAAGATGACTCAGATTCAGTTCCAAGTTGCTCTCACTGAAGTTTCCTACTAAGCCAGCAACAAGTAGTGCAAAGGATTCACACCATATAAGGACACAAATGAGTGGACACGGTTTTTGATTGCTTCCCTTGCTGCTCAGAGAAGCACTCAAGCATTGGGGGGCTAAGTTCCCTGAAGAAGTGAAGCAGGCACCAGGTCAGAAAAGTGCTGATTTGTGGGTTGGAGTTAGTGTCAGACTCTACAAGTTTAAGGGCTCAGTCCACAAAACTTTCCTCACTTCAGATGCCAGTCACAAATATAAGGTGCCCAGTGTACCCACACTTCTGTCCAACTTGGCTATAAATTCTGGGATTCTCATAATGCTTCCTCAGGTCCAGTAATTTGCTAGAATGGCTCACAGAACACAGGAACACATTCTCTTACTATTACTTGTTTATTATAAAGGATACAACTCATAAGTAGCAAAATAGAAGAGATGCATTGGGCAAGTTATGGAGAGGGGGAATGGAGCTTCCATGCCCACTTCAGGAATGCCACCCTCCCAGCACCAAGATGTCTTTACCAACTTGGAAGCTCTCTGAACTCCATCATTTAGGGGGTTTTATGGAGTTTTCATTTATATAGGCATTAGCCATTGGGGATTAACTCAATGTTTAGCCCCTCTCCCCTGCCTGGAGGTGGGGGCAGGGGACAAGGGGCTGAAAGTTCCAACTCTCTAATCATGGCTTGGTCTTTCTAAAGACCAGTCCCCATCCTGAAGCTACCCTAGGGGCCTCAGCCTCTAGAAACCAGCCATTTCATTAGCATACAAAAGCATCTTCTCACTGGTGAAATTCCAAGGGTTTTAGGAGCCATAAGCCAGCAACAGAGGACAAAAACCAAAAACATATTTATTATACTACACACATACAGAATTCTTGATAGATCTCAGTTACTGTTATTAGTCAAGGTTCTCCAGAGAAACAGAACCAATAGAAGATATGAGGAGGTTTACTATAGGACTTGGCTCACAAAATTATGGAAACTGAGAAGTCCAATGATCTACCATCTTTAGGCTGGAGAACCAGGAAAGCAGGTGGTATAATTTAGCCCTAGTCTAAAGGCCTGAGGACCAGGGGAGCCACTGGTACAAGTCCCAGTTCAAGTCTGAAGAGCTGACAAGTAGGAGCACCAAGTCTGAGGAGACGATTAATGGCCCAGCTCAAACAGAAGCAAATTCACCCTTTCTCTGCCTTTTTGTTGTATTCAGGCCCTCAAATATTGGATGATGCTCATCTACATTGTGAAGACAATCTTCGTTACTCAGTCTACCAATTCAAATGCTAATCTCTTCCAGAAACACCCTTATAGGCACTCTCAGAAATAATGTTTTACCAGCTAACTGGGCATCCCTTAGCCCAGTCATGTTGACATATAAAATTAACCATCACAGATACATACTTCCGTGTTCTGTTCTCTACAGAATCATGCTCCTGTACCAGTCTGGTCATGGTCTTCTCCCCTTTCCACAAATAGTTCAGAATCCCCTAAGAGTGCATTGTATGATGTAAGAATGTGACATAAGTTGTTCTAAATGTTGTCAATGCAAACTCTTTTCTGAGGGAAAATTGATGAAAGTGGAGGGGACTTTGCCTATAGCCAGACTTCTCTGCTCCCACTATCCTCCCATCCCTGTCCCAAAGGAGGATCCTTACATATTCACAGAGATTAGGACATGGACATCTTTGGTGGGAGTTGGGAGGAGCATTATTCTGCCTACCACAGCCACTTTGGTATAAATTATAATTATCCCTCACCTAGATTATTCCAATAGTCTCCAAATAGGTTTTTCTACTTCCACTCTTGCTTCTCCATGCCTGCCCCACTACAATTCTCCCAAAGAGACCAGAGCACTCCATTTAAAATTTAAGTGTGATCATGTGACTCCTCAGCTGAAAACCTCTAATGGCTTCCCATCTCACTCAGAATAAAGCATAAGTCCTCAACAAGGCCTAGAGGAGCCCTGTCACCTCTTCTACTCAGTGTCCCCCATTTCCCTTCATTCATTCAGATCTAGCCACACTAGCCTGCTTGCTGTCCCTACGAGTCAGGCACCCACCCACCCCAACTCCTAGCCCCCATAGGACTTTTGCACGTCTTGTTCCCTCTGCCTGGAATGCTCTTCCCCCAGATATCTACAGGGCTTATTCTCAAACTTCCTTAAGTCTCTGCTCAAATGTCACTTTATCAGAGGGGTCTTCCCTGACCAGACTGCCCTATTTAAAGTAACATCCCCCACCCCCAATTTTCTCTGTTATGGACTGGATGTTTGTGTTCCCCAAAATTCATATGTTAAAAGCCCTAAGCCCCAATGTGATGATATTTGGAAGTGGGGTCTTTGGGAGGTAATTAGGTTTAGATGAGGTCATGAGGATACAGCCTCTATGATGGAATTAGTGCCCTTATAAGAAGAAGACACCAGAACTGTCTCTTTCTCAGTTATGTAAGAATACAGCAAGAAGATGGCCATCTGCAAATCAGAAAGAGGAACCTAATCAGCCAGCACCCTGATTTGGACTTCCAGCCTCCAGAACTGTGAGAAATAAATAGCTGTTGTTTAAGGCACCAGTCTATTTCATTATAACTGACTATCCTTCACATATCCTGACTATCCTGAGACACTATCCTTATTCTTCTTCATTTTCTTCATAGCACTTATATATTTATTTCTTTAGTATTTATCTCTTCCCAGGAGAAAGTAAGATCCATGAGGACAACATCTTTGTGTTTTGTTCTTTTGCTGTTCTCTTAATATCTATATTGCTGAGATTCTCAGTAACAGTCAATAAATATCTGTTGAATAAATGAATGAATCTAATTTTTTAAAACTCTATTACTGCTAACTAATGCAAAGTCAGTCACTTGTGCCATTAGTTCACAAAAGAATTTCCCCTTACCTCCAGAAATAAAAAATACACAGAGTTGCCAATGGTCAACATGACAATCATAGGGCTATAATAGTAAAGGCAGTAAGAAGTATAAGTTTTTTAAAATCCAGACATAAGAAAAAATCCAGACACAGAAAAAAATACCTACAAATATTTTTTAAACTTTTTGGTTATTGTAAGTAATGCATATGAGAATACTAATACAGGAGTGAGAGAAAAGACTTTTGATAAGCTGATTGTTTTTTGGGACAGGTTAATGGGGGGCAAGGTTTTGTTTTTATTTTATTTTTTTTCTGATCCTGTACTGATCCAAACTTTATATTTGAGCTGATGAAAAAAAAAATTCTAAACCATCCACTGTATTTTTTAAGAGTCCATTTGTTAGAAAAAATATGAGGAAATGTGGTCTATTTTATCACCTTTCTCTTTCCTTTTTTTTTTTTTTTTTGGTTTCTAAATGGCTATTTAAATACAGATAACAGTGTGCACAGAACAAACTGGAGCAGCAGGTTCTGTCACCCTACCCAACTCCTGGTGTTACCCGATATCTCCACTCAGACTGGCAGAACCAGCAACACTGTGTGGTGTAACACAGTTGGACGCTTGCCCAAACTGAGCCCCCAAACACAAGGAGCAGCCCTCATGTTGAGAAGTGTGAAGGTCCGGCCAAATCACTACTTGACATATGCCACTCACATAATTTCAGAACAGAGCAGAAAAAGGAACCCCAGACAAAAGGAAACAGAAGAAAAGGCATTTTGAAGTTTTGATGTAAGAAGTTTTTCTGACATGTTATATAGATCAAGCTGAGAAAGATCAAGCTAAGAAATGTAAAACATGAATGTGCACTCCAGTTTTATCTGTGGAATTCAAAATCTTTCACCAAGATTTCCACACTTGGTTTCTAGCAAAAAAAAAAATGTGAATACTCTTTCATGTGGTATATGCCATTTTCTTAAAACAACTTACATTTCTTATTAACAACGTTTGCTTTGAGGGTAGTTATTCAGTTTGCACAAACAAAACTGTATGTATAATTAATGTAAACATTTACCATAAATCTTCAAAATTATATGAATGACCATTATAAGCTTAGTACCCATTTTGTTTGTAGCCCATTGACTCTGAGAATCTGCAATTTCCTAAGACAACTGTTTAGGTTATCTTTCCTAATGTTTTATCCAGGCAGCTAAAATAAAAGTCTTCAATAGTAATGAAAGTAGGTGTCCTTCCAGGACTGAGGGAAGTTCAGTGATGTATTAAAACATTCACCCAGAGACCAGGCTTCTGGGCCTAGAATGCCTAAATGACTAATGACAGTGATTGAAAGGTTCCAATAATACTTCCTGTTGTAGAAAATTACCCTCTTAGAGCCTCCTTTTCCTCCTTATAAAACTAGGACATTATATAACTATAAAAGTAGCTATGGTTTCTAAATCCCTTCCTGCTCTAAAAGTACATAATTCAAAGCTGCTAAAAATAAATATTTCTGGTTGGGCACGGTGGCTCACGCCTATAATCCTAGTACTCTGGGAGGCTGAGGCAGGAGGACAGCTTGAACTCAGGAGTTCAAGATCAGCCTGAGCAAGAGTGAGACCCCGTCTTTACTAAAAATAGAAAAAATTAGCCAGTGGGCCCCTGTAGTTCCAGTACTGGGAAGGCTGAGGCAGGAGGATCGCTTGAGCCCAGGAGTTTGAGGTTGCAAGGAACTATGATGACACCACTGCACTCTAGCCAGGGCAACAGAGCGAGACTCTGTCCATAAGTAAATAAATAAAATATTTTTAATTGCCTGTGATGTATGTATATACATACAGGCATAGGTACACACATACATACACACAGTTTTGCTGTGAAAAGGGGAAGGGTTAATACAGTGTTTTGTAGCAGAACTTCACAGTGCACCAGTGATCAATACTTTTTTGTTCCTGAAAAAGTAAGTTTCAGGGTGGCATTCGCACTGCAGGGAGAGTACTTCTGGGAAGCCAGATTTGAGAAACAGTTCCAGCTATTCCCGCTCAGCCTCCAGGCACTTCAATTGAAATACAGGGCAGTGTTTTAGGGAACCACATCTCAGCTTAACTGGGGACCCAGCGGAATTTGTAACCCCCGTTGGCTGTGCGGATGGTGAAGGCATTGCCCTGAGGGAAGGCGAGGGTGCGGATGGTGCTGTGGCTGCGGATGGGGGTGCTGAAGGAGCCGCCCTCTTCCAGCTCGCTGTGGCTCAGGTTCAGCGCGCTCGGGCTGCAGTCGGTGCGCAGCCCCCGGAAGGCGCCGTGCAGATTCCCGGGCCTGCTGTCCGTGTTCCTCGGCTCTGCCTGCAGTCGGGGCCGCTTGGGATCGCGGTTCTGCAGGGCTTCGTCGCAGCGCTCCGAAATCTCCCTCAGGATGGCATCCACTTCCTGGCAATCCTGCCCTGCAGCACTGAATAGCTCCTCCAGGCTCCTTTTGGCCGTCGCCTTGAGCAGGAAGGGCTCGGCCGCCGCCCCGCAGTCCCGGGACTGTGAGATCATCAGCTTCTAAGGAAGACAGGAAAGAGCGCCGCCCTGGGGCCTGCGGGACTCGCCCGGTGCGGGGCGCGCAAAAGAACTGGGTGCGCTACGCACCGCGCGCCCAGCCGTCCTCTTCTCTCCCTAGCCCCGCCGGGTTCCAACACAGGGAGCAGGGTGGAGGGAGCACTGGAACAGTTCCGACGTCCTGCACTGTCCCACGCACCCGCGCCCCACTTACATCCAGCACTGAGGCCAGGTGCCGGGTCCGGCTGGCGAGTTCCTTCAGCTGCACGTTCCGCTCCTTAAGGGACGCGATCTCCTCTTGTTTCTGGGTTAGCGTTACGTGCAGCTGCGGGAGGAGACCCAAACATTCAGCGGTAGGCCACTGTGCTCAGTCTTGTCGGCATATTCTGTGTGAATCAAACCCAGGTCCTGACATCTCATAGGAACTGGGAACTCAACGGCATTCACGCTGGTGAGAATGACTTTTTTTTTTTTAAACAAAGCACTTGGACTAAATGTATCTCAATTAATCATCAGTGTAGCCTGGTCGTGAAGAGAATTGACTTGGACAACAAGCGATCTAGGTTCTATTTCTATGAAGTTCAACCATCCTATACCTCGATTTCCTTACCTGTAAAATGGGGCCGGTAAGAGAAGCTAGCTCTATGATTGTGAGCATTAAACGAGAGGAGAAAGTAAATTGATAAGCGTAGGACCAGGCACATAGAAAGCTTCAATAAATGCTGGCGGCCCTATTAACAATCTGGTGGATAGGATTCCCACTTAGTGAAGTTGGAAACTGAGGTGGAGCCACCGGAGCAACAGCAGCCACGTGAACCCCGAGCCAGTCCACTGGTTCTGACATCCACAGGAATGCATCATCGCTCTAGCAACCTCCACTTCCGCCCCGGGCTCTATACCCGGGCTCTATACCCCGCCCCAGGATTCCTGATCGCCAAGCCAGGGTGCCTACTTGGTTATTCTCAACCAGCGCGTCCCCCAACGCCCTCTGGTTCTGGTCGGCCACCTCCTTCCAATACTGCTCAGGCGGGGGCACGTGTGGAGGGCGTAGCGGCGGTGACTGCAGGGCTCCTGGGTCCAGCGGCGGAGAGAGGCAGGGCCCGAACGGTGATACATCGCAAGGAGAGAAGGGGAAGTCTCCGCTGGCAAGTGGAGGTGACATCAAAGAGGACGAATCTAGGGGAAGAGTGAGAGCTGGGTTTGCAGTCCCAAATTCTAGCCCCGCTAGCTATAGGAGAAAATGCCACTCTGGGTTTAGGGTTTATGTGAAGAATTTCGTTTATTAAGTAAAGCACCCCTCAGTCCACAACGTCTAAGATTCCCAAGCCCTTTCTGATATCCTGTACGTACACAGCAGGTGCTCAATAGATGCCTGTTGAGTTGACCTGAACTCAATCAAGAAAACCTGCAGAGGCCTGTAAGTCACAGAGGCCTCAGATTCTCTGAACACTGCTGCCACTCAACCTCTCCCCTGTCACATCACAGCTGTAGGGTTCCCTCTCCCACAACTCAAACCCATAGTCGACAAAGAGCTATAGATTCAGCAGTCAACTTCTCCATTGCAGGGAGGGGAATGTTCTAAATATGAAAGAGCCAGACCCTTTGATGAGTTGCTGGACTGTCATAGACGTGTGGCTGGGTTTACCATCTTCAGGACCACAAAATCTGAACTAGTCTGATTTGGGGGTGGAAAGCAACCTCACTGTTATTTAACTGCAAGGAGAATTCACTTGCCTGCGATGAGATCATCCACCGTGTCTCTGAAATCCTGCAGATCGAAGGCTGCTTCCGTTTGGAGGGAATGGTTCTAAAATAAACCAGAGGTGCAAACCGGTTAACGTCGACTCTGGCTGGTCTGGGACAATTCCTAGACCGACAGACGTCCTCTCAGGCTCGGCAGCGGGTCTGCACTCAGTCGCGTTTGCAGCCCAGTCTCATACCTGAAAACTCAACCCCAACAGGGACAGGGAATGCGGCAGACTTGCACCGCCACGGTGGGAGCGGGACGCACGGAGAGCGGACACCGACCCAGAGGCTGCAGTTCACGACTCCCTCCAGGAGTGGACACAGTGAGCGCGGGTGTGTGTCATCGGGCGGTGCGGGGGACTGGCGCCCGGCCTCGGGCAGCTGCACAGTCCCGCGTGCCTCCCCCTTGCGACCCGGCTCCGACTTACCCCAGACCCGCCACGGAGCCATCGCTTTAAGAGCACAGAGCACCACGTAAATGCCAGGTCTTTCCTCCCAAGACCCGATCAGCAGGGTCCTCCAAAGCAGTAACTTGAGGCCGTGTTTCCCGACAAGTCTTGGTTATAGCTACCCCCACTCCCACAACGGAGGGAGAGGGTAGGCTATGATTTGAGGGACCCAGGATGCTATGGAAAATGCTTCTGTTCAGCGCACAGCAGTGTGGCCTCTATTGCTCTTTTCAGTTTCTCAAAAAGTTGGGCTGCACCTCCAACATCTTGAACTGTACACTCTCCTGGCTTCCTGCAGGTTGTCAGGGTGCGCAAAAAGCTGGATGCCCAAAAAACTGGATGCCCAGGGACCTTCTTAGTCCCTTAAATCAAGAACATTTAGAGTTGATGAAACTCTTTTACATGGAGTTTCTTAGTTAATCCTCACACCAGTGCAGGAAGCAGGCAAGGCCTGGGAAGCGATTCCTCTTCAACTGAAGAATCTGAGGCTCAGAGAATTTGTTACCCAAAGTCACCTAGCTCTGAAATAGTGGAATAGGGACTCTTGCCCTGTAATACTACCTATTTCAGCCCTCTTTCCTCTATACCTCATTACCTCTAGCTTTTCTCTCTGTTTAGGAAACCTGGCTTCCTCCAGCAAAGGCAGCCAGCCCTGCGAAAAGGAGCTTTCAGGGGCCATGCTGTGAGGCCAATAGGCCTGTCAGAAAAAAATAGCTATTCCATGATTCCCCTTACTTATCCATTCCTTTGTGTTAATCACATTGTTCTCCCCAAAGCCCTTCTTTACTATTCAAATATTTCTGGGAAGAGGAACTTATCCTGGCCCTAACTTCAAAGAATGTGCAAGTATCAGTTTTCTTCAGGGAGGGAAGAGTCAGGCAGGGAGGCCCCTAGCACAGGTTGGACACTGAGGCTATAAAGAAAAAGGAGCTGAGAAAGGAAGGACTGAGGGCCCCTGACAAATCCTGGAGTTCTGCTGTCTCTGAATAAGTCAACAATGTGACTCATTCTTCAAGGACTGAAAGGTCTCCCTTTCAGCAGGAATCTGAGAAAAGCCCTTACTATGAGGAGACTGGAGGCCAGCTCAGGAACTGGGGCCCAGCAAATGCTACCTCCTATGCTATCCCAGGTTTTGGCCTATTCTTGACCCCAAACCCTTCTAGAGTACTTCCTCTCTCTGTCCACCTTCCCCAGCAGGAAAGGGACTGAGAAATATGACCTGAGTGTGCACCAGCCAGGGGTCTCCCTAGAGGTTCTTCCCCCAGGGTCCTCTTTCCTCTGTACTAGCTCTGTCTTTCCCAGGAAAAATTGTGGATCATTTGGTCCATCTGGTGTGAGCTCTGTCCTTGAAACTTGGAATCCTACCTCCCCAATTGCATAAATCTGGCATTGCTCCAACTATATAACAACAAGGAAAAAAATTACTAATACGGAACATGATGTCAAATTTAAATTCTGTATACTATCTGGCTGTGGTGGCTCACACCTGTTATCCTACTACTTTGTGGGACCCAGGCAGGAGAATTGCTGGAGGCCAGGAGTTTGAGACCAGCCTGAGCAAGAGTGAGACCCCATCTCTACAAAAAATAGAAAAAGAAAATTAGCCAGGTCTGGTGGCACGTGTCTGTAGTTCCAGCTACTTGGGTGGCTAAGACAAGAGGATTGCTTAAGCCCAGGAGTTTGAGGTTGTAGTGAGCTATGATGATGTCATTGTACTTTAGCCTGGAACAGAGCAAGACTCTGTCTCAAAAAAATATAAAATAAAATAAAATAAATTCTGTATACTTAAGCAAAAAATTCAGCAAGAGTTGCTTGGTTTTTGTTACTTGGAAAATAATATGTTGGGGTAAGGGAGTGACCTAGTCCTCTAAGTCAGTTGGAAGATGCTCAGACATTCTCTTTCCTTACTTGAGCATCCGGATCAAAAAAGCACAGTTAAATGGCCTCTGCACTTCAATGCCCACTCCTACCTCTTTCCTTAACAATCTCTACTCTTAGCAGCCACCTACCCTAAGTCACCATGGGCTCTATGTCATGGTTGTAAGAGGCCTTTGAGAAGGCCTGAGAAGATTGCTCCAACACCACCCCCAGTTCTGGGAGGCGGTCTAGTCTTTTGGAGAGTTCTGCACTCTGGCCTGTCCCCAGGCTCTAGCACCTGCTGCCAGGAAGCCAGAACTGGCACTCTTCCTGTGAGTTGCATCTGGCTAAGTCCTCCTGTCCTTCTGGGCACTTCATATCCCACTCATGAGCCAGGCTTCTGGCCTCCAAAACACCAGTGCTGAGAGGCTCCACCCTCTGCCTGGGAAATGTCAGTGCTGGCAAGTGGTGGAACTGGGATGGAAGTAAAAAAAAAAAAAAAAAAAAAACAGGTTTAGGAGAAAAGAAAAAAGTCAAATGCCTTTTGCCCCGTGATGGTAAGTGAATAGAACTTTCAGAGTAGCAGAGGAGGACCTTTTAAAAAGTGAACTTCCTTCTTCTAAGCGGATGGGAAAATAAATAAATAAATAAATAAAAAGTGAACTTCCCCCGAGGTGGGAACTAGCTGAGCACAGAAACAGCGGCGAATCCTCGGGCCATGGAGCACTCAGACCCCGCCCCGGCCCCAGTCACTGGCTGCACCTTCCTCTCCAGCTCCCCCGGCTTGCCCAAGGGGTCTGCCCGGCACCCCCAGCATCCTGTTGGGACAGGTGCTGAAGAGTCACTTCTGCAGAGAGGAACGTTTTCTGTCAGATTTCTTCCAGAGTCTTTTGTCCTTCCTGCTGTCTCCAAATGCAGACTCTCTTCCTCTTTTTCAGTCTTGATAAAGAAGTAATCCATCGACTTTCACTCTCCTTAGATACTCATGGAATGAAAATGGTGAGTGAATGGCCAGAAAGGGGATGCTGAGAAAACAGGACATGCATCAGGTGTCCAGTGCGCAACTTCACTCCCACCCACCCACCTGGTCCCTCAGTGCTCGATTTCCACACTGCCTGTGCTCCAGAATAGATGGGGAGGAGAATGGCAGGAAGCCCCCCAGGTGTGCCCCACTGTACCAAGTTGGTCGGAACAGCTCCGGAAATGTAGCTTTCATAACACACTAGGAGGGAGGAGGAAATTCTGATCTGGGAGGCTCCAGTTGCCGCACGATGCCTTTCTCCACCAGCTAAATGTGCCTGCGCTCCTGGCCCCAGACAAGCCTTTGAGGAAATAAACCCACCGCTCCCGAGTCGGGGTTTGGGCTACGCAAGGCTCCACAAGAAGGGGAGGTACCTGCGAGGCGGCCGGGTCACCACCAGGCGGCGCGTCGGACCCGAGTAGCGAGGAGCAGTCCGCGAGGTCCTGCAGGTCTATGGTGGTGAGGGCTGCGCGGGGAGACCGGGAGACACGCGCCGGGCGGCCCCTGAGCCTCTCCGCCAGGCTAGCCGCTGGAACCCCGGCTGGGACGTCAGAGCCCGGGGAAGAGAGGCTCCGCCGAGCCGCGCGCGCCGCAACCACCCGGCGCGGGGAACCCGAAGGGTCGCGCGGGTGCCAGGGGGCTCACCTGGCAGCGCAGCGGGCTCCGCGTCTGGGGGATCCTCGTACACCGACACTGGGCTGCAGCCAGTGTATCCGGGAAAGAACTTCCGCGGGGGGGCAAACTAGCCGGGCACAGAAACGGTGAACGCTGGTCAGCCCTCGGGGCACCGAGCGCAGACCCAGCCCGGCCCCCGTCAGCCGCCCCACCTTCCTCTCCAGCTTCCCGGGCTTGCCGAGGGGCCGGCCCGGCACCCCCAGCATCCTGTTGGGGCAGATGCTGTCGAAGGCCCGGCGTCCCGCCGCGCCGGCCCCGCACGCCTGCATCTTGCCACCAGGTGTCGACTGCTCGGAGGCGATGGCCGCGGCTGGGATGGCGACCCACACCCGGCGCCTGCAGGCTCAGAAGCCGGCCGGAGGTGGGAGTAGGCGCGTGGCCGGGGAGGGGCCGACCGGCGGCTGAGGAAGTGCGGAGGGAGGGCGGGGAGGAGGGGAGGACCGCCGCGCGGGAGGGGAGGCTCGCGCCTGAGCGCCAGAGGTGGCGCCTTCAGCCCGGACAATCTGCGCGCGGGCGGAGGCGTCAAACCCAACCTGGCAACGAGGCTTCCCCCGGGAGCCGCCAGCGCGGGGCCCGGGCCCGCGAGCGCCCTTTCGTCTAGCGTTGGCGCCGCCGTCTCCCCGCCGCGCCAGGCGAAGAGCGGTAAAGAAGGAGGGGCGGGCGAGAGCCAGCCGTCCCTCGCACTGGGTCCTGTCTTCCCGCTCCCCGACAGCGGGAATGGAAAAGTTAACGATTCTTATTTCCTTTTCTTCCCACTCCAGCCACAAGGCACAAAATAAACGTGGAGTGACACTCGCCAAAGCTAGGCTCCGCATTTGCTCTGCCCTGCAGGATTTAGTGGGGTTGTAGAATTGCAGGAGGGACTTCCCGAAATAGCCCCTTCCCCTAAACCTGGGCAGCATTCTGGGTCTTGACTTTCGGACTTCCACTTGTTCTCTCTTGGCCTTTATGCCAAGAGCCGCGCCCCCACCCCCAGCCCCACACTTTTCTGGACAGCGGCCTGTGAGCACAGCCTTTAAAAGAGTAAATTAAGAAAAAGTGACTCTAGTCCTCCTCCAGTTTCTGAAAATGCCAAGGTGGACAAATCCCCCCAAACCCTGTCCTCTCTCCCCCGGTGGCCTCAGCTGCCCATGGCAACGTTTTGCTGCTCGCTTTACGGCTGGCCTCCTTGCTGTGCCACAGTCTTAGCTACCATTTCCAAGCCTGAGCCCTCTCCCATGAAGGGGCCTCTCCCAGAAAGGGGCATCCTTGGTGAGGGGCCTCTCTCAGGACTACTCATATTCATCCAATTTGAACAATTATCTGAAATTGGAATCTTTGTGTACCCTCCTATTGGGCACTTTGTTTTCCCCTTATACCTAGTAGTAGTGAAAGATCCTCTTTTAAAGTGTCACCATCCTCTTTTATTTCCACTCATTTTCTGGAGTAAGAAACAAATACCCCTAACAGTGGTGGAAGTGGAACCCAATGGTAGGAGTGGAATTGACTTAGAGACCCTCTGACCCATGTATAGATGCAGGAACTGTATTGGGGTGAGGTCAGCCAGCTAGAGTTGGTGTGGTGTAGCTGATGGTGAGGAGCTTTGGCTTTAAGGTCAGAGTGCCCAAGGACCAGGTTTATGAGCCCAAAGTGTTTAGGGAAAATAGTAACATTGACCTCAATAGAGTTGCTGTGAGATTATTTATGTAAAGTGACTGGTGCTTAGTATGGGTAAATGAATAGAGTTGTTTGTTTGTTTGTTTAAGCAGCCTTTTCAGCTATGCTTCCAGTTTCCCACAGCCTATTTCTGGCTATGCCTCCTGATTCCTGGGTAGTACAACTAGTAGGCAGTTTATTTCCACCCCATCCTTACCCACTTTCCAGTCTGTAAAACGAGTAGGGGAGTTCTTAGCTGAGTTTCCAGATCTCTACACATGGAGACAAGATTTTCCAGGATAAGCCCACTTCCCAATAATCACCATTGACTTCCAAATTGGGGTAGAGAAATATGGGCATTATATAATAGATTTTCTATAACAACAGGAACTGGAATGGCATGATTATATGACTCCTACTCTGGATGATTCTGGAACCAGTCACCCATAACAATCATGGCTCAGTGATGGGGTAGATACTGGTAAAGACACCTCCTCCCAAAGTTACTATTTTGCAGAAGGGCCAGACTCCACCCCCTTACAACCAGGCAGAGGTTCCCAGATAATGTGAGACTGGTGACAGTTGATATGATCTTCCTTCTCCTCCTTTTTCACCAACACAGAATAGCTTTCCCCCAAACAGCTTGGAGATTACCACTTCCTGAGTCAAGGAAGAGAAAGTTCCTAGAAAGTTGAGTGTAACAACATATCAGAAGAAGGGTCCAAGGGACCCGAAGTAAGGCACCCCTGGCTCTGGAAAGCACTTGGAAGATGCATTTGGAGAGAAGTGCAAAGAAGTTTCTCTAAATTTGCTTTGCTTTTTGTTTTTGTCATATATTTTGATTATTCTAAATGTAGTGGAATGTGACTAAGATTTTTCCCTCATACTTATGTTTTTCCAACCATACAGAAAATCTGAAAACACAGTGAACAACCCCCAGTTAACATTTTCCCATATTTGCTTTCTCTCTTGTTGTGTTCTCTGATCCAAGTTTTTCTGCATAATCCATCTCCTCCCATCATCGTGCAGGCTACCACTAGCCTCCTATTCTTGAGGGCTTCCTGTGTGCCAGGACCTGTGCTGGGGGATTTGTTTGGAGCATCTCATTAGAGCCATACCTCAACCATATTAAATAGGTGCTATTGTTATTTTTACAATTGAGACATAGGCATAGGGGCCCAGAGCCCACTCATTTAATCACTGCTTTATGCTACCCCGCAACACTTAAGCTTAATCTCATTTAAGCTTCACAACCACCCTGGTATAAAGAGAGCATAAGACATTTGCTGGAGATGACAGAGCTGAGATTCAGGGCCTGCAGCAGATTCACCACAGTAAGGCTGAAGATACTGTGACAGCTATAGAGTAAAAGAACTCCAGCAAGGCTCTCATTTTCCAACACATTTTTCTCATCTGTAAAACAAGTCCTGTAACATGACTGGAGGTAAGGAAGGACTGTGCTGGCTCTCCAAATATACTCTCTATAGCCCTATTGAATGAAGAGCATTGAGTGAGTAACTTGCCCAGCACTTACATCACGTTTTTGGTTTGTTTGTTTGTTTTTTGAGAATTTCTAGAGAACTATTAGTGGAAGAAGTTTAGCGGTTTGACTAAGAGCATGAATCTAGACTCATATCACCTGTCTTCAAGTCATGGCTATTCCACTGTTAAAACCCCTGTGCCCCAGTGTCCTCCTCTGAAAAATGGGATAACAGACTCTGCTATATAGAATTGTTAGAAGGTTGAAATAACCAACGCTGAATGAACACAGTACCTGGTACATTGCAAGCACTCAATATAGCCATTATGACTTATGTCATTGTTACCCTGGGCTTACATGCAGCTGCATGAACGGCTGAACCATGTGATTGCAAGGTAAATTGGCTCGCGTTGCAATGACCATGACCACCTGCAAATCCTTCCTTTCCAACATCAGCCAGTTGCACCTGGGATTCTTGGTCCCTGGGTCTCTCTTGTTTCGCCCTCTGCTAATGCGCCTGCATGGTCCCCAAAACTTCCCAGCCCTGCTTACGTCGCACCTGCCAGAGCAACCCTGGCCCCTCCAAACGTCATTGACTTCTGTGGGTTCTATTCTGCCCCACATTCCACCCGCGCTCTCTGGAGCCCTGGAGGTGCGCAGGCCCCAGCCTCCTGACATGTAGGCTTGCGTCCTGTGACTCTCAAGTGACTCTGGCTCGCCTTATCCATGGAACCTTGGTATCCGGGACCTCGCCTGATTTGGCGTTCCTGCAGAGATACCAACGATAGTGGATTTGGAGAGAGAGGAGGATCGCTTGAACGTTGGCAATCGCCCATATCCCTGAGCTGACTTCACCTTCCTTCCCCGCAGACAGACACGTGCAATAGCATTCAGACAAATCACGACAGTCTGTTTATTGGGAAAAGGCTCGGCTCCCTCGTGTGTTCTCAGCGAAATGAACTACTAGATGCTACTTTCGTACACTATTTACAGCCTGCAGCTGACAAAATAGGAGCCCTGACCCTCTCCCTGTGGACCAATTCTACACTCTTCTAAAGCAATGGGAGGTCCTGCAGCTGGGCCTGGGAATAAAAGGAGACCGAGGGTCTGTTTTATTTCAAGCTCGGGGACAGGCTGCACTTCTCGCAGATTTCGAGGGGCAGCATGTGAGTCAGGGAGGTACTGTTTATGGCCACCAACAGCTGCAGCTTGCCCAGGCAGTCCTGCAGCGCCGCCTCCGGGTGCTCTCCCGGGCGCAGGTCCACCGCGCGCGGGAGCCGCAGCATGCGATCAGCCAGCGCCAGGCAGCAGATGGCCAGCAGGGAGGGGGCATAGCTGGTGAAAGCATAGTCGGCCAGACTCAGCTCCGCCACGCCTTGTGCCAGGGCTAGGGCTTCCAGGGCTTCGGAGACCTCAACCTGCCCCGCCTCCACGCGAGCGTGCGTGAAATGCTCGAGGAAGAAGCTGATGGTGGGAGCGCCCAAGCTGAAGTGCAGCTTGTGCAGCACGATGCACTCGAGGTTGCAGAGCTGCTGCCGGGAGAAGGCGCCGCAGCACAGGGCCAGGAGCTGCTTCACGCGCGGCGGGTGCACCTCCACCTGCAACACAGGGCTCTCTCAGTCCCCCGCCTCGCGGCTGCCGGGCTGAGACCCACCCCAGTCTGAATTCCGGGAGAAAACCGGGAACCCCTCATCCCTTCCGGAAAGACAGCCTGTACTTCACTTCTCCACTGCTGCCACTTAAGTCACCTGGGGCGTACTTCCAGCACAGTTCCTCTAATGTCCAAGAAAAGAAAAAAAAAAAAGGTTTGGGAAATTTTGAAACATTTTTTTCCGGAAACTAGAATAGAGGCGCCACGGAGAGCTGTGCGGGACTGACTACAGCCAATTTCTTTGGAGGCTGAGTGACAGGATTGTTTGTGCAGAATTGTGACCTTAAGGCTAAGGGATGTATAAATTTGCAAACACCTGCCAAAAGGAGTCCAGGGAACCCAGCACTGAATCCTGCGCGCTGGAGAGCCGGGCGGCTGATTTGGCTCTCCCTGACCCCTAGACCCCGCGTGGAGGTACCTGTTTGCACGCGATGAGGAGCGAGGTGACCCCGAGCAGCTGGAAGCAGTCTGCAGCCACCGGCGTGGTGGTGAGGAAGCGGTCCAGAGTGTTCACCGTCAGGCACAGCGACTCGAAGGAGAGGCCGAATTGGCGGTGCACGGGGATCAGCCAGCTGAGCAGCTTACAGCGGGATTCCGCGGTCACCTGCCGGGAGGGAGGAGGGGGGCGGGCCGGCTAAGCCTAGGGCAGAGAGAGGCTGCGCAAATGAAGGGCCAAGACGACCCAGGGAGCTTCCCCGGAGGAAGGCAGGAGGAAGAAGGTGGAAAGCTAAATGCTCTGGAAACCGGGAAACATGCGGGCGGTGCCGAGCCGAAACGCCTGCGCTCGGGCCTGGCGCTCCGCCGGGTGCTTCACACATACTACCTCTAGTAATCCTCTCAGCAATTCAGTGGAAGGGGAGGGGGCCCACTTTGCAAATTACGAAATAAGCTCAGGATTGTTAAGTAACAGGCCCGAGGTCGGTAGGAATCTGAACTCGAACCTAGAAACTAACTTCTCTCACATTAACCAGCTTGGAGGCTTGGGGCAAGTCCCTTAGGCCGTCTAGGCCCCACTTATCTCCATCTGTAAATTGAGGCGGGTGACTCGCCCCTCCAAGGCCCCTTCTTGCTTCCACTGGGAGCAGGAACTGGGCTGGCGCGGGCCAGGGCAGACACAGCGAGAAAGGAGAGAGCCTGGAAGAGGAAGAAGAGTGGCGGCGGGGAGCTGGCTCTACCAGCGCCTCACTTGTGGCTGCCGCGCCAGCGACTCCCGCGGGTGGAAGTGGCTCTCCTGAGCCTTGCGGAAGGCGTAGCAGCTCTGGCCGTAGTCACGGAAGTTCTGTAGATCTAGCTGCACTAACGGCTGGGTAGGGCCGGGCAGGGGGGTGCAACGCCGCCCCGCCCACGCCGTGGGGCTCTCTGCAGAGTCCGAGCCGGAGCTGGGGGACTCGAACAGGTCGCAAACTCCAGAGTCTCCAGGATGCAAGCACGGGTTCAGGGGCTGCAACGGCTGCTTCCTTCGGAGGCGCGGGCGCCTGCTCTTCTTCACCGGGGCGCGGAGGTTCTGGTCGTTGTCCCGCCTCCCCACCCCGGTGGCAGGGCTCGACGGGCTGGTGGGACAAGGGGCCACCATGATACAGCCGGGTGGCCGCTCTACCCACGACGCCCCGGCTGCGGCGGGCTGCAAACGCAGGTGCGTCCTTAAGTACCTGGTGGGCTCTTTCCCTCTACCACACCTCTGGCCGCTCACTGGCTGAGCCCAGAGCGGCACGAGAGCCGCGCTTTCCCTGCTGGAAAACCACTTCCCCCAGAGCGCAAGCAGCGCGTCGCAGCCGCGGTCCGCAAGCGGGAGGAGGGGCTGCAGCGGCGCCCGCCTTCCGCCGCCCGCGTCCGCCGTCGCCCAGGCAACCCGAGCCCGGGTCGCTGCGGGAGCCGGGCGCGCGGAGCGTGTGGGAGTGGGGAACCGGCGGCGCAGCCAGGTGAGCGGCAGGCCCCACTGAGGGGCTCGGCTGGGCCCGAGAAAGAGCTTTTCCCAGGGGCATCTCCCTGTCCTTGGCCAGATGGTCTTGACACTTTCGAGCACCTTCCATGCCGGCTCTAATCCAGGTCGGTAATTTTGTAAAAGTCTGCTTCTGAGCTCCAAAGCAAGGTCTGGCTAGAATTCTGTCAGCACAGGAGAAATTTTCTTCAGTGACCCAAACAAGCCATAGTGTTAATTCAGTTGCATTTGTGTTTTTTGTTTCAGTCAGTACTCGAGTAGCCAGTGTCCTTTCCTACCGCGGGTCTCACGGAGCAGTCTCAGCAGGTTCCCCTGTGCTGCTGTGTAAGAGCTAGTCCAGCCAGCCAGGCGTTCGTGCACAAGACAGAAAACTGCCCTATGAACCTCAAACAGCAAGTCTTCACTCCTGTAAAGACTTTCACACTTTCCACCCCAAGCCAAGTTAAGCTGAGGCTGCAAAGGCTTAAGAACACATTTGGAGGGTTGGATTTCTAGTTTTATCAAGACAGCCTGTTTTTTGTTTTTTGGGGGTTCTTTTTAGGTCATTAGCTTCAAGCTTTCTACCCCGGGCGGCCTAATCCTTCCTTGATTATTCCCTGCTTCCCATTTCTGAACCTCCAGGGTGTTAAGCTCAGAGAAGCAGAACTGGAATGGGGAGGTGGCAGTTTTCTCAAGGCACCACTGGTCTAGTCCATGGACTGCTGTCCTTGTAGAAGCTGGAGTCCTCCTGTGGCCTGAGTGGATCTTCCTGAGGGTCCCAAACCCTTGAGAAAGGGGCTCTAGGAGCACAAGTACACCTAATCTGCCTATAAGCATTTCCTAGTGGCAGAAAGGCCAGATACCTTCAGCCTGATGAACTTTTCAGAGGTGCTCGGAGAGGTGAGGTTACTAGGTGCCAAACCAAGAGCAGGTTCAGCCATCCTCACCTCATTCCAGAGGAAGCTGACAAATGTATGTAATCAACGTGGAAGTTTCTGTCTCTAAAAATTCAGTAGAGGGTGTGGTGGTGTCTCCTAGAAGTGCAGGTGAAATAAAAGTAATGCATTTCAGGTTCTGGCCACTGTTACCCCTATTTCCCTGTAACTCCAAGCAAGCTCTTTATTTTCCTGGCCTAAATAGTGTCATCTGTAACATGGGAGATGAGGTAAGAATCACCTGGGAGAGATGCCAAGCTTCCCTCCTTCCTCTCAGGCTATTGTTGGGGAACATTATGGGAGGGGCAGTTGGATTTGTGGAGAGATCCCAATATCAGACTTCTTCCTAGAGAAGCTTTCTGGATGAGAGAAAGAATCCTGAATTCTGATTCTTCATTTTGGCCCACATGGCCAGTGTGGTACAGTGAAGAAAGCATGAAGTCAACTCCTTAGGGTCAAAATTACTGCTTGCCTTTATTGGTTATCTTAGGCAAGACATTTTACCTTTTCCCAATCTCCATTTCCTTATCTGTTAAATGTGGATATTATTACTTGCCTTGAGGGTCAAGTGAAATAGGTGTGAAAATTCAAAGTCCTCTCTGAATGTAAAATAGAGGGGTTACCTTAAAGTTGTTATTGGGGAGTCAATATTATCACACTGGAGATAGTCTGAAAAGCAGTGTCATCATTTGATTCACCTGTGGATGGGAGGGTCTCCTTGCACCCCCTGAAAGTGTTTTGGTCTCCCAGGGAATTTGCCTGTAGTTAGAGTCAACTCCCAACAGGTGGTGCCTGAGCTTTGGCTTGAGGGCTCTATTTCTCAGTATGTGTAGAATGCCTGCTGGGTCTAAAACAGTAAAACTGCATGGGCCCTGTCCTCACAGAGCTGACACTATAGTAGGGGAAACAAAAAACCCATTTGTCCCACTTATTTTAATGATTAAAGTGTGATAAGGGTGATGTCAGAGGATTCCCTGGTTTAGAGTTGGCATAAAATATAGGACGCTCAATTCAAATGTCAGATAAACACATTTTCAATTTATAAATATGTCTCAAATATTTCATAGAACACTTATAAGAAAAAATTATTCACTGTTTAGTATATTATTGCATGGGACATACTTATACTAAAAGATTATTTATTGTTTATCTGACATTCAAATTTAACAGGGCATCCTGACATCAGAGAGCACTACCTGGTGCCACAGAAGCCCACAGTAGGAGCGACTAGCCTGGTCTGCAAAGGCTTCCTAAAGCAAGTGGTGGTTAAGACAGAGGAGGGGGGTTGAAAGAAGAGAGGAGGGAGATTTGGGCAAGAACATGGCAAATAGAGGAGCAGGATATAGGGGGGTCTGCCAGACATGATTCCTGGAATGTCCTAGAGCCTACTTGATACAGAATGACTAGGACACAGAGTCAAGGGGAAGAGATGCAGGGGAGGTAATCTCTAATACTTACCTAAAACTTATTATATGCCAGGTACTGTGTTATGCTCTTCATGTATATTATACTCATCTAATATTTTCAACAGCTCTATAAGATAGCTTCTATTATTGTCCCCATTTTATAGATAAGAAAACTGAGGCATAGGGTAATTTTCCCAAGGTCACAAAGCTAGTAAATGGCGCAGATAAGATTCAAACTTAGCCTAGCTCCTTGCTCCATAATCACCATGCTATATATGCTACTTCAACACCAAGATCATGCTGTCCTTGTTGGTGACATTAAATGTTTAGACTTTACCTGAAGCTACTGAAGAGACCTGACCAAGAGAAAGAGATGATCTTTTTTTTTTTTTTAGCCAGTCAAATTTAGCAGTGGGGGGTTGAATACCAACTTTAGTGACACTAATGTTAATAAGTTCTGATAACCCACTACCATTGGACCAGCCAGAGATGATCTTTTATTTAAAAGATTACTCTGGCTGATGTCTGGAAAATGGATTGGAAGGGCAAGGATGAACCCCAGTTAGATGCAGTAATTCAGGCAAGAGATGATGGTGAGTAATGAGGACAGAGATAAGAGATTAGATTCTACAGATTTAGGAAACAGATTAAAAGGGAGGCTCAGCATTCAAGGTTAGAAGTCAATGAGGGGCCGGGCACGGTGGCTCACGCCTGTAATCCTAGCACTTTGGGGGGCTTAGGCGGGAGGATTGCTTGAGCTCAGGAGTTCGAGACCAGCCTGAGCAAGAGCGAGACCCCATCTCTACTATAAATAGAAATAAATTAGCCAAACAACTAAAAATAGAAAAAATTAGCTGGACGCGGTGTCGTGTGCCTGTAGTCCCAGCTACTCGGGAGGCTGAGGCAGGAGGATCGCTTGAGCCCAGGAGTTTGAGGTTGCTGTGAGCCACAGCACTCTAGCCCGGGCAACAGAGTAAGACTCTGTCTCAAAAAAAAAAAAAAAAAAGAAGTCAATGAGGTCTCTGAGTCTGGCTTATGCACCCAGGTAAAGTGAATGGATGATAGTTAAAACAACAAAGCCTCCATTAGTCTGGTTAAGGTCAAAAGAAAATCTCATGTTTATGTTCAATTAAGCCATTACTGTAAAGATAGAACTCAATCAGGATGCAAGTATTAAAGGACACTATTTAAATAATGAATATACATATATAAGTACAAGTGGTTATCCTTTGTTCTCCATTGTTGCTTAGTTGAAACAACCCCAATATTTTGATTGAATTAATTTATGAAAATATTCAATGTAAACTTGTACATAGGTCCACCATGCTTCATGGAATTTGGGTAGAAAATAAACCTTGAAGGAGCTTTTCTGACTTAGTGTAGTATCTCAGTCATAAGCAGTCTTTTTTTTTTTTCTTTCCCTGCCAATGAGTAAAGACATACATAGTCTTCTATTTTAATTCAGGTTTTTATGTTTTTTCTAACTCTTACTGTTGGATGAAACCTCATTTCTAATTGGTTTAACTTGGATATAAAAGCTCCTTCTTATACTTGCCTTCAAAGGTGAGGGCTAGATTTTATATCTAGGACTTCTGTCTACTGCTTCCCTGAAGAGCCATGTGTTATCTCCCCTTGGTCATCTCTGGCATTTGGGGGTTTTGCACCTCTCCTCTATAGAGTAGGAAAGCAAAGACTCTCAGCCATCTCTCCGTTACAGTGGCCAGCATGATATCCTTATCTCTTTCCTCCATCCTCTGAAGTTATGGCTTGTGCTCATTGTTAAAATCAAAATTTACTTTTAGTCATTCATTAGCTTATCAAATATTTATTGAGTGCCTACTGTTGTATTAGGTACTTTTCTAGGTGTTGGAAATACAGCAGTGAATAAAACAGATGCAAATTCCAGGAGGCATAATAATCAAATAACTGTATATTTAATATGTTAGATGGTTGAAAAGAGCTAAGAAAAATACAGCAGGAAAAGGACATGGGGATTACAGGAATTTTAAATAGGAAGGTTAGGAAAAGCCTCAATGAGCAGTTGATGTTTGAGCAAAGACTCAAAGGAGTGGAAAGTGAGTCATACATATTCTGGGGAAAGGACATTCTAGGCAAAGGGAACAGCATATGCAAAGGCCCTGAGACAAGAGTGTGCCTGAAGCAGAGTAAGGGGTTAGAGTAGCAGGAGATGAAGACAGAGAGGTTCTGACAAGGGGTGCCAAGATTTTGTAAATCAAGGATGTTTTTACAGTTAATTTCATGCCTTTTTACTTTTCCAGAAACTTAAAAATTATTAATATATATGTGACTCGGCTCACATCATATTTCTGTCAGGTCAGCAGTCTGAAATGTGAGTTCTTCATGTGCTCTTGGCCGAAGAATGACCAGATACACTGATAGCAAGGTAAGCACAAAATGAGGTTTATTAAGGAGAGAAAGATAGGATTACAGAGTAAGAGCAAGATAAGTTCGCCACAGAATGGCAAACAGGGCCTCTTGTCATAACAAAAAAAGGCCTTGGTTATGGTCTGGGTCTTGTTTTATACTGTCTGGATTGGGACCTCCCTGTGGTTCAGACCTCAACATGAACCACTTTGATGGACAGTTGGGAGATACATGACCTGAGTCTTACTGCACCTGTGGATCTCCCATGAGCCTCTCTGAAAGCCTATTTGTGTGGGTGAACCACAATGTAGATTTAAGCCAATGACATGATAACTAGTCTTAGGTTGTCTCAGATCACCTTCCAGACCCTATTGTACTTCTACATTCTTTTGCATTTGTTGCGCTAAGTTCTGATTGGCAGATTTGTAGGGTGTTCCCTCCTCCCCAGATGTAGCAATTGTAGGAGGGGCCAGAGGTCTCTGGCTGTCTACCTAACATTTCCATTGTACAGCACTGTTGTAGAAGGATCATCCAGGCAGAGAATACATGTGGGTGGCCAGAGGTGGGGAACAAAAGCAGAAACAGAAAGCCACTCAAGAGTCTATTAAAACAATGCAGGTGAGATATGGTGCCCTGAACCAGGATGGCAGTAGTAGAGGTGATGAGAAGTGGTTAGATTCTGGGTCTATTTTGAATATAGGCCAACAGAATTTGATGTAAAGATGTAGGGTATAAGAGAGAGTCAAGGATGACCCCAAATTTTCTGGTCTGCGTAACTGAAAAGATGAAGTTGTCATTAACTGAGATGGAAAAGACTAATAAGGGAAGGAGAAGATAAGCACTTTGATTTGGGTGTGTTAATCTTGAGATGGCTGAGTGTTACACATCCATGTGAGGATGTTGAATACACAAGTTGGGAGTTTAGGAGTGAGGTCTGGGCTGGAGATGTGAATTTGGGTGTCATCAATGAAAAAGGGTAAATAACACGATTGACATTAATGAATTTTGCGGCTCCCTCCTTCTTACCACAATATTTTTCTGATATTCTCCCTAATTATAGAATGCACTATTTAAACCCAATTTAATGTAGCTTTAGATAAGACATGTAAAGTGACATACCTGCACATACCCCGGTCATGTGCTCTACTTTCTGAAGTTTTTAAACCAAGACTGTCACTGAGAGACTTCAGTGCCACATTTTCCTTTCCTCAGTATTTGTGGTATGAATAATATGGTCCAAGTTTGGTCCTTTTTATTTTCCCCATGAAAGGTCTTTAAAATTAATTTCTGTTTACTAATCTCTCTGGGACTGGGCCCAATGCACCTTAAATGCACTAGGTAAACCTAAAATACTTTAAAAATGTAAAACCTAATTAAACCCAGGCTTCTAAAATGAAAGCCGCTTAACCACGATTTGACCTGTTTGTTTTCAGTTGTGGTTTATAAAATCTGCAAGGGAATATTAACATAATGAAACCAAAGTTGGTTTTGTTTTGTGTTTTTTTTTCCCTAGTTTGGCACTTCAGTTATGGATAAAAGCCCCTACCCTCACCCTGCCCTAGCTCTGTGGTGGGAGTTAAAGGAGGAACAATGCGTTTACTGAGGGTACCTTGTTTCAGCAAACAAAATGAGTTGTCACCTAAATGTGGACAACTTTGTTAGCACCTTTAATAATACTTAAACTCAGATTTGATGTCACTAAAAATTCTAATATTTACTTAAGACTCTATTTTCTATTAATGTATTCAAGCATCAAAATTGAGAAGTATTTAAGGTACTTGAAGTCAGACAAGTTTTGCTGGTAGTTAGTAAACAAAGGACAAGAATTTTCAGCACATTTTTTAAACCCGGACGTTTAACTTACATGTCTAAATGACCACCCGGGGAAAAGGCTATCCTTTGTTACCTACCTTCCTGGCATTTTGCCAATTGCCAGTTCACCAAAGGTTCAGTACACACCACATGTTCAAGTGGCCTGATTCTCCCCTCATGCATAGATGTACTTTTTCTCCCAACTCACACCCACCTATGGCAATCTGCCCAGTACAGGCAGTACCATACAGTGGTTATGGGCTTTGGTTCTGGAGTCAAACCCCTGGAGTTCTATCCCAGCTGCAGCATACAAGCTCTGTGAACTTGGGCAAGTTACTCAATCTCTTTATTCCTCAGTTTCTCTAGCTGTTAATAAAAAATGGGGTAGTAAGAATATCCCATAAGATTGTTGTCAGGATTAAATAAGACATATAATATGTTCATATAGTGTTCCATATGATCAACTTCTGCTTTAATTATGTTTTTGTCCAGCTCAATTATAAGGTACGTGTGTTTTTGTCACCCAGGGCAGCTGGGAAAAATAATACCTGATCTTTAGTTTGTTATGATTTGTGTGTGTGTGTGTGTGTAAGATTTATAGTTGCAAAGAGGCTACTATTCATATTACATTTCTACTAGACTTCATTTGAGACCTGAGTCTGATCTTTAAGTGTTGAAGGAGAGGTGTGGCCCTCCAAATAAGCATTACCTAGGGCAACATTTTAAGGAGTTTTACTTTTATAAAGTGTATATCTCTTTACCACATTCAAATGCTGAGTTCTAGCTATTAGAAGGAAAATGTAATATTGGAGTAGAAGATCTCCAGCAGTAGCTTCTGTCCTTCCAGGGTCTGGATCAGAAGAGGATGTCAAGAAGAACTAAAAAGATAGTAAGCACAGCAGCATAATATGTTTGAAGCCAGCCCAGGCCTCAGCTTTCTCACAGTTTGTGAGACTAAGTGACTTGTTTCTGTGGGCCTTGAAAACATTTCCTCAATTTGTGTTTGTAGCCTGATGCTCACTCTACTGGATTCCCTTTGTATTGATTGGTTGCTGGTTTCCCTTTAGATCTGTGGTCCCCAACCTCCCAACCATGGACTAGTACCAGTAGGTAGCCTGTTAGGGACCTGGCCACAGAGCTTCACAGTGGAAAAATTGTCTTCCATGAAATTTTGGGGGAAGAAGGGCACACAGCAGGAGGTGAGCGGGGGGCAAGCAAGAGAGTGCGCAAAGCTTCAACAGTATTTACAGCCGCTCCCCATCACTCACATCGCTGCTTGAGCTCTGCCTTCTCCACACCCCCACATCATCTGTGGAAAAAATGTCTTCTATGAAACAGGTCCCTGGTGCCAAAAAGGTTGGGGACAACTGCTTTAGATGGTGATATTGCCCATGTAGACTCAGGGTGTCAAAAGCAACAAATCTTCCAGACACTGTCTGTATTACATTTAGGGTGTTACAATTCATTTATGATATGGTCAAGATGTTATATTATTAGACTTGTTTGGATATTTACTATATAGCTTTATTAAGCCATTACCAGTGTATGGGGGGAGCAGAGTCTTACCTGAAGAATGAGGTCATTCCTGATGTTATTTGCTTGGAGAAAAGGTGCGCTTTCCAGAAAAGAAACCAGAGTAAAGGGAAAGATGTTGGTAATTTGCAGGAAGGAAATGTCTCTTTCCTGTATTTGCCACATGTCCCCCACCCCCCAATTGGGATATCTAGGAGATTTGCTCATCAGTGGTGAGTGTTAAAGTAATATGCCTCAGATTTTGTGGTCCTCTCAGAATAGGAAATATGACACAAAACCAAGATACTATAAAAGAAAAGATTTATAGAGATTTGATTATGAAAAGTAAAAAAAAAAGTATTACTGGAAAAAACTGTATTTCTAGTCAAAACTGGAAAATTAATTATACCTCATATCAGAAACACAGGCCTAATTTTCTTAAAATATAAAGAACGCCTATAAATTAGTATGAAAGAGTGACAATCTAATAGAAAAATGAGCAAATATTTGAATAGACAGTTTACAAGAAAAATGTTTTATATGAAAAGATGCTCAAATTCATAAGAAAAGTGCAAATTAAAACTGTGAGATATTATTTTACAATTAATCTGATTGATAAAAATCCAAACATTTTCCTGTTTCCTACTAATTAAGATTTTAAAAAAATCCAAACATTTGATAAGAGGATGTTGGGAAATAGGCCCTCGATCTGTTGTTGGTGGAAATGGAAGTTAACAACCATTTGGAAGACAATTTGGTAAGATCTATAAACATCTTTTATTCTTTTATTTTTACATGTATGTATAGACAGGGTCTCCATTGCACAGGCCGGAATGTCAAATTCCTGGGCTCAAGTGATCCTCCTGCCTCAGCCTCCCAAGCAGCTGGGACTACAGGCACATGCCACTATGTCTGGCCTTATAAACATTTAAAATGTATAATAATCTTTAACTCAACAGTTCTACTCCTGGATAATTATTCTATATCAATGCAAAATGACTTTATAAAACTATATTTTTTACAATATCCTTGTTAAAAGTAAAACATTGATTATTCTTGATAAGGGACATCCAAACAAAGCTGTATATTATACAGCTAGTAAAAAGAATGAGGCATATGTTTATAGACTGATGTAGAAGAATTTTCAAAATAGAGTATTAAAGCAATGCACAAAACAGTATATAAAATATGTTGTCACTTGTGTAAAATATATATACACACACATCCTTATATAGGCACAGAATCTCCCTGGAAAGACACACAAACTAACACTGGTTGCCTTTGGGGAGAAAACTTGGGAGATTGAGAGACTAAAATAAGAGGAAGAGGGACTTTTACTGTATACCTACACCTACCTTTTGAATTTTGAAGTGTGTGTATATGTTATTTGTTTTAAAATGGCGCTCTTCATATACAGCTGGCTGAAAGAAAGCAGGGAGCCTAGGAGAGGCCTTTGAAACATTAATAGCTGTTATATGTGGACATTAGAAAAGAGTGGATGCAATAAAACAGGGTCTGGGCATCCCAAGAGCAAAGTTGTGTAACTTCATATGTGAGACTGGTTTTGACTTTTATTTTGGCACTTGGAGTCTATCAGTGAATAGAATAAACATCCCTTCCTTCATGGAGCTTATATGGGGTGGTGATGTAGAGAAGGACAAACAGTACAGGGATGGGCGTATTGGGAGTGCCAGGGGGCAGGCTGTGGTATTAAACTGGTCAGAAAAAGCCCATTGGAAAAGTAACACTTGAGCAGAGACCTCTAGCAAGCAGAGGAGTTGGCCATGTGGACATCTGTGGGAACAGTGGCCTACACAGAGAAAGCAGCCAGTGCAAAGGCTCTGAGGCAGGCCTGGCGTGTGGAGGAACAGCAAGGAGGCCAACATGGCTGGAGTAGGAGTGAGAAGGAGAAGAGCAGATGAGGTCAGAGAGGTAGTGGGGCCAGATCATGTAGGATTTTCTTATTAACATTTGCTGAGTTCTTTAGCTTATAAGGTTGCCTGATATATTTATTGTAGCATTTAATCATCACCTCAACCATATGAGACAGGTACAATTATTGTCTCCATTTTGCATATGGGAGAACAAGTTCAGACAGATTAAGGAGCTTGCTTGAAGATTCACTGCTAGTAAGTGGAATATTCAGGATATAAACCCAAATTTGTGGCAACCAGCCACCTTTTAGGAGGTAATTACATAAGGAAATGACAGTTTACTTCACCTTTCAGGGGGAGCACTGGTACTGAATAGATGAATTTAAATTGTTGGAAGAGTGCAAATTCTTAGATCTGGCACTCACTGGGAGTCAAGAGAAGGTCTCAGAAAGCAGGCTGGCCTCAGGAGTGAGAGCAGCTCATGTCTTTGTTCTTGGGCCATGACTAATAGCCTGCTGAAAAGTACAGCTTATCTTTCCACCTCCCATTCCTGGTACAAATATATATTTCACATGAAGTAGCAGATCTAAGATAAACTATGGAAGGAAGCTCTTAAAAAGTCCTTCTGTTACTAGAATGTAACTGTACCTGGACTCTATAGTTGTGTCTCTGTTCTTCTGTTGCCACTCAACCAGATTCATTTGCCTGCTGCCCAAGAAGCAGCCAATATGCTGAGCCAGCAGGTTTTATAGCAGAGAAATAGTCTTTATTCCGAATAGCGCTAAGCAGGGAGACAGGAGAAATTTCTCAAATCTGTCTCCCAGAGAATTTGAGAATTCAGGAGACAGGGTGTTTTTAAGTATAGTTTGGTAGGCAAGGGATTAGGCAATTAGGTTTGTTAATTGGGGCAAAATTATAGGGATGTAGAAATCATCTGCTTGTGTTGTTTCAGTCCCTGGGGTCACAATTCCAGTTGAGTTAGTTTCTCAGTATAGGCCACGGGTCTGGTTGGGTCAATCAATCAACTGGAATGCCAAACCTGGCAGATATCTTAAAAATTACCTTTAGGTTCCGAAAAGGTGATGTTGTCTATGGAGAAATTTAAGAATCTTTATGGACACCAGCTATGGGGAGAAGTTAAGAATCTTTATGACCACCAGCTGTGTGCCTCTTAAGTGGCAATTACAGGGGGACAGTTACTAATTATTATCATTTTTAGCTAGACCCTTACCACAGTTCTCACCTTGCACCCCTGTTATTGAAGGGCAGTTTCACTTCCACAATAAATATCTAACAAGTACCTACTAAGTGCTGGGCATGGCTCTAGGTTTGATGTGGGGGATAAGACACACAAGGGCTGTGCTTGCAAGGGACTGGGTTCACTGAAAGTGAAAACATGAACTCTATCAGACAATAATAAGTTCTTTGCAAAGATTTAAAAGTGTGGTGGCGGCTGGGTGCGGTGGCTCACACCTGTAATCCTAGCTCTCTGGGAGGCCGAGGCGGGCAGATCGCTCCAGCTCAGGAGTTTGAAACCAGCCTGAGCAAGAGCGAGACCCCGTCTCTACTATAAATAGAAAGCAATTAATTGGCCAATTAAAAATATGTAGAAAAAATTAGCCAGGGATGGTGGCGCATGCCTGTAGTCCCAGCTACTCGGGAGACTGAGGCAGGAGGATTGCTCGAGCCCAGGAGTTTGAGGTTGCTGTGAGTTAGGCTGACGCCACGGCACTCACTCTAGCCCAGGCAACAGAGTGAGACTCTGTCTCAAAAAAAAATAAAAATAATAAAAAAAATAAAAGTGTGGTGGCCTAGAGTGTGAAGGGGTAGCTACTTTAATTGCATGGTCAGGAATGCCTCTTTGAAGAGGGTTCTCAGGTGTTGCTAGTGTTCACAAGTCAAAATGTCAATCTTTTTCTTTTAATGTTGTGCAAATCCATTGCCTAAGTGAGATTTCTCACAATGTTGCTTAAGTTGATATGTCATTGTTTGGGGAGCAACATTTTCTGGTGGGTGGGAATCTTACAAGTGTTTAGATTCTGATAGTTAAATCCTCCAAAAATAGTTATTTCAAGGTAATCTACAAGAAGTAGGAGTGTGAAGTAGGCTCACTGAATGCCACGAATACTTCTTGACTAAATGCAAGATAAAGCTAATGCAACTGTGTGTTATCGTTATTGATGATGATGATGATTTTAAATGATGAGCATCTAGTTTGGAGAAAGGACTCCTTATGCCCAATGGGGCATTTTATATTAACATAACCTCAGGCTTCTCTGTTAGGGACAGAACAGATCTAGCCTATGTTTTCTTTCTCTACCATATAGAAAACAAAGAGGGCAGCAATTAGTATCTTCAGACCATGGTAAAATAAACCCGTCCCAAATGTAAAGCAAAGCTGGTCCTATTGAAAAGCAACAAAGAGGAAGGCTGACAGGGACAATGTGTAATGTGCCTACTTGGATGTCAAATCACAGGGTACAGATCAAAATAGAGCAGCTGTTGAGGGCTGTCTAGTCATATGCTGCTTAGAATTTATGAGAAAAGGTACCAAGGTCTGCAGTTAACAAAAGCACTGAATGTATAGCAGATTGGACTGCCCTGTTGAGAGGTAGAATTCAGTCTCTAAGTGTGTTCAGCTATACAGATTCTAAATGAATGGATGAAGGGGCTAGTTGTTTTTTTTTTTTCCTGTGGCAAGTCTGGATGTTAAAGTTGTATCTTTCAGGAACAATGTTTCCTGATAGCTTTGGAAAGACCAAGAAATGCTGTTTCCCTCAGTATTCTAATGCGCATTTCCATATTATCATATCTGCTATTTCTATATCACCTTGTGGAACTGTTGTGTTGTACCTAACAGAAATACACATATGAACCATTTATGGAACAATATTCTGTTCCATTGGTCTATATGCCAGTACCATATTGTTTTGATTATTGTAGCTTTAGAATACGTTTGAAATTGGGAGATATGAGGTCTCCAGCTTTGTTGTTTTTTCTCAAGATTGTTTTGGCAATTCAGGGTCTTTTATGGTTTATATAAATTTTAGAATTTTTTTTTCTATTTCTATAAAAAATGCCATTTGGATTTTGATAGGGATTGCATTGAATCTACAGATTGTGTTGGGCAATATGGACAATATTAATTCTAACCCTGGAACACAGAATACCTTCCCATTTATTTGTGTCATCTTTAATTTCTTTCAGCAATGTTTTATAATTTTCAGTATATAATTCTTTCTCCTCCCTAGTTAAGTTTATTCTCAAGTATTTTATTCTGTCCCATGCTATTCTAATGGGATTGTTTTCTTAATTTCCCTTTTTGGATTGTTTATTGTTAGTGTTTAGAAACACAATTGATTTTTTTTTTTTTTTTGGAGACAGAGTCTCACTCTATTGCCCTGGCTAGAGTGCGTGGCATCAGCCTAGCTCACAGCAACCTCAAACTCCTGGGCTCAAGCGATCCTGCTGCCTCAGCCTCCCAAGTAGCTGAGACTACAGGCATGTGCCACTATGCTCGGCTAATTTTTTCTATATATTTTTAGTTGGCAAATTAATTTAGATTTTTAGTAGAGACGGGGTCTTGCTTTGCTCAGGCTGGTTTCGAACTCCTGACCTTGAGCGATACTCCCGCCTTGGCCTCCAAGAATGCTAGGATTATAGCCGTGAGCCACCGTGCCTGGCCCACAATTGATCTTTTTTTATTTTTTATTATGGGGGTACAAGTATTGTTGGGGATACATATATTGCCCCTGCCACCCCTCCCCCACCCCGAGCTTCAAGCGTGTCCAACCCTCAGGTGGTGCACACCTCACCCATTATGTCCATATATACCTTTTCCCTCCTCCCCTCTCCCACCAGTCCACCACCTGATAAAATTTTTTTGTTTGTTTGTTTGGTTGTTGTTGTTTTTTTTTTTGACCTTTTAGTTACATACAATTGATTTTTGTATGTTGATTTTGTATGCTGCAACTTTGTTGAATTTTTTATTTCTAACAGGTTTTTTTTTTTTGTGGAATTGTTAGTTTTCAACATGTAAGGTCATATCGTCTGTGAACAGACATAGTCTTATTTCTTTTGAATTTGGATGCTGTTTCTTTTTCTTGCCTAACTGTTATAGCTAATACTTCAGTTGAATAGAAGTGGCAAGAGTGGGCATCCTTGTCTTGTTCTTATTCTTACACAAAATACTTTTTAGTTTTTCACCATTGAGTATGATGTTAGCTGTGGGATTTTCATATATGGACTTAATAATGTTGGTGTAACTTCTCTCTATTCCTAGTGTGCCATTTTAAAATTGGATTATTTGTCTTTTTATTAGAGTTACAAGAGTTCTTTATATATTCTGGATACAGGTCTCGAATTAGAGATAATTTGTAAGTTATTTTTTCCCATTTCATGGGTTGTTTTTTCACCTTTCTAATGGTGTCCTTTGAAGGACATATAGTTTTATTATTAAGTTGTATCCAACTTTCCTGAGATAAAATTGAAAAAATAAAAATGACATATATTTAAGGTATACAAAATGATGATATGATCTACATATACATTGTGATATGAGTACCAGAATCCAATTGATTAACACATCTTTTACCACAGTTATCATTTTGTGTATGTGTCTGGGGGGGGGTGAGGATACTTAAGATCTGCTCTCTTAGAAAATTTCAAGTAAAAAATACAGTATTATTAACTATAGTTACCATGGTGAACATTAGATTCCCCAGAACTTATTCATTTTATAAGTGCAAGTTTGTACCTTTTGACCATTATCTCCCCATTTCCTCCACACCCTGGAAGCCACTGTTCAACTCTCTGCCTCTGTAAGTTTGACTTTTTTAGGTTCTACATATAAGTAGGATCATTCAGTATTGGAAAAATGTTTTAATTTTGATAAAGTACCATTTATTTTTTCTCGTTTCTTATGCTTTTGGTATCATATCTAAGAAATCATTATTTAATCCAGGGTCCTGAAGATTTACTCCTGTTTTCTTCTAAGAGTATTATAGTTTTTAGTTTTTACATTTAGCTGTATAATCCACTTTAAACTCTGTATATGGTGTGAGGTAAGGGTCCAAATTCATTCTTTAGTATGTGGCTATCCAGTTCTTCTGTTACAGCAAGTGTTACAACGGGTAGTTCCGAGGACAAACCGAGCGGCACATGGAGAGTCAGAGAATCAAGGTTTATTCCCAGCGGGCTCAGAGGCCTCTTGCCACCAAATTCTGAGCTCCTAGTCTCCTGGGTTTTTTCCACTTTCCTTAGGTTGGGTTGGTCCAAGGGGTGGGGTCTCAGGTAGCTGATGCAATATGTAAGCATGATTGCAGAAGCCAGGTAATAGGTTAGTATGAGGGTCTTCCTTATCAGTTCCAGCACCATTTGTTGAAAAGACTGTGGTTTCCCCGTCGACACTCTTGTTGAAAATTAGCTGACCATAGACATATGGGTTTATTTCTGAATTCTCAATTCTATTCCACAGATCTATCTACAGATGCTCCTCAATTTACAATGTGGTTATATCCTGATAAACTCATCGTAAGTTGAAAATATCATACATAAAAATGCATAATTGCCTTTCTCTTCTCACTAGATGCAGGAGACAAAGATAGGCATTTTGGTAGACATGATGGGATGTGAAAACATAAAACACAACATACAAAAAAACACTGGCAACACAGTATACTATAAACTATCAGTTGTTTACCCTTGTGATATTGTGACTGACTAGGAACTGTGGATCACTGTTGCTGCCTAAGAGTATCATACTGCATATTGCTAGCCTGGGCAAAGGTCAAAATTTAAAATTCAAAGTACAGTTTCTATTGAATGTGTATGATTTTTGCACCATTGTAAAGTAAAAACATTGTAAGTCAGGGGCCCTCTGTATATGTTTGTCCTTTTGCCAGTGAAAGATACCAGAATATTTTACTGCCTCCACCCCCCAAATACTTTTTTGGCTTATTTGGAGATGGCAGTTCAGAGGGGCTGCAGACCACAGGAATAGCTCTGAAAAGATGTCCTTTTGTGGGGGAGATTTGTATCTGTGGAGGAAATCTACATTAGTGAAGTAAACATCAAATGCAAACAGGCTTTCTCTGAGGGCCTCTGTCCCCCCTTATCTGCCTTTTCTTGGGTCTAGGAAAGATTACTCCATGGGAAAAGGAGACTAAGAGTCTGACACTTATAAAGGTCTGACAGAGAAACTTTACCACAGGCTACCTTATATTTTTTCTGAGAGCTGCTACCTGGGAGGCCTCACCTGCATAACAAGACAGCCTTTGCTCACCATGCTTTTCCTTCCTTCTCCCTCCTGTAGCCTGTCTTGACACACTCCAAGCCTCTTATTCCTTTATACTATATATACTTCAATTAGCTGGCCCCTCCTTTGAGTCTCATATTTTGTATGGCTCCTGTGTTTATGCATGTTAATAAATTTGTATGCTTCTCCCCATTAATATTAGGTTGGTGCAAAAGTAATTGCAGTTTTAGCATTGTTGAAATTTGCCCTTTGATATTGGAATGCATTCTTAAATAAATATGTTTATGTTATACATCATTTTAATGCACATTTATCATTTTATTTATTTATTTTTTGCTAATGACTTGTTACTTGCTGTTTATTTTACATTTATTTTAGATTATGGAAATGATGTTAGACAAAAAGCAAATTCCAGCGACTTTCTTATTTGAGTTCAAAATGGGTCATGGAGACAACTTCCAACATCAACAACACATTTGGCCCAGGAACTGCTAACATGCAGTGCAGTGGTGGTTCAGGAAGTTTTGCAAAGGAGACAAGAGCCTTGAAGATGAAGAGTGCAGTGGATCATCAGAGCTGATCCTCTTACAACTACATGAGACGTTGCCAAAGAACTCAATGTTGACCATTCTACGGTCGTTCAGCATTTGAAGCAAGTTGGAAAGGTGAAAAAGCTCTGTAAGTGGGTGCCTCATGAGCTGACTGAAAATGAAAAAAAAAAAAAAATCATCATTTTGAAGGATCCACTACAGCTTTCTGAATCCCGCTGAAACCATTACATCTGAGAAGTATGCTCAGCAAATTGATGAGATGCACCAAAAACTGCAACGCCTGCAGCTGGCATTGGTCAACAGAAAGGGCCCAACCACAGGTTGCACAACCAACACTTCAAAAGTTGAATGAATTGGGCTACGAAGTTTTGCCTCATCCACCATATTCACCTGACCTCTCACCAATGACTACCACTTCTTCAAGCATCTCGACAACTTTTTGCAGAGAAAATGCTTCTGAAACCAGCAGGATGCAGAAAATGCTTTCCAAGAGTTCAACTCCCAAAGCTCAAATCCCAAGGATTTTTATGCTGCAGGAATAAACAAACTTATTTCTCATTGGCAAAAATGTGTTGATTATAATGGTTCCTATTTTGATTAATAAAGATATGTTTGAGCCTAGTTACAATGATTTAAAATTCATGGTCCAAAACCGCAATTACTGTTGCACCAACCTAATATGTCTATTGTCATCACTTCTCAGCCTTTTGGCTAAGATCAAGTCTAATATGTCTATTGTCAGTTTGTTTTATAGACTCAAATTACTGAACTTTCAGACGGGAGAGAGAAAATTCCCATCACTGCTATACCCCAGTACATTGCTTAGATTATTTTTGAATGGTCTTTTCACTTCTTCCCCATTAACTGAGTGATGTCAGGAAATTTAGCTTCTTAGCATCAATTTCCTCATTTGTAAATTGAAAATATATTATCCATCCTCCCTCAGGATTATTGTGAGGACTAAAAAAGAGTATAATAAAGAGTATAATAAAGCTCTTGTTTTAGTGCTTATCATATAATGCTCAATTTAAAAAATAGAAATATGCTTTCTCTTGATAATACTCTCTTCCTTTCCTGTCTGCTAATCCTCTCCAAGGAAGACTGTTCCTTCTACTTCTAAATGTCTCATGCATAAGAACTGGTTTTGTCTTCTTGGTGAATGAGTAGGAAAAACAAAACAAAACAAAGTGATTTTGTGAGAAAAGGCAGGCATATTCCTGCCACCACCAGGACTTGACAACTTCTTACCTTGAGGGCAAGACATTTTCTCAAATGATCCTCTGTTTTTCTTGCCACTGTATATTAAGCTTCAGGGCACCCTCCTGCTTTCCCCAATGACTGTAGCAGCCGGCCTGGACTTCTCCATCCTTTTCCTACTTCCACACTGATGAACCAACATGCTGGTCATCCTGTCCCTGGCCCTACCTTCAGTGATCCCTACTTTCATTTTGCTATCCACCAGCAGGGAAGCCCTTCAGGTTTATTTACTATTGTTAATAATTACATTTCAGATTTGAAATTCTGAAATTCTCTTCTTTATCCAGACTCCCTACCTTTCACAATGAATTTGGCATTAGATTTTGACCTACTTTTCTGATTTATGGCCTCTCTTCTGGCCCCATTTGCCTCTATATAAGCATTTTCAGTCACCCATTTCAAGACACAGTCTCTTTAATTCTAAGAGCCCATGGTCACTTGAATGTAAACAAACAAAAACCCAAATCCCACCCACTATGGACTTTATCTGCATATCTCCTCAAGCCACTAAGCTTTGCTGGGGAAAGCCAAAAAGCCTTTCTGTGTTCCCTATATTGTTCTTCTTTAGTCCTTTGTTGAACTATGATGTTAATGTTACCATCACTCTCTGCTGGTTACTTCTTTTTGAGACAGAGTCCCACTCTGTTGCCTGGCATCAGCTTAGCTCACAGCAACCTCAAACTCCTGGGCTCAAGCAATCCTTCTGCCTCAGCCTCCTGAGTAGCTGGGACTACAGGCATGCGCTACCATGCCCAGCTAATTTTTTCTATATATTTTTAGTTGTTCGGCTAATTTCTTTCTATTTTTAGTAGAGACAGGGTCTCACTCTTGCTCAGGCTGGTCTCAAACTCCAGACCTCAAGTGATCCTCCTGCCTCGGCCTCTCATAGTGTTAGATTTACAGGCGTGAGCCACTGCGCCTGGCCTTCTGCTGGTTATTTCTATTTTTGTATGCAAATCAATGAGGGTCTTCCCATCCTAAAATATCTTTCTTCAACCTATTATGCTTTCTCTGTTCCTTCACCACATCCATAAAGATTAGTCTTTACTTGCTGCCCCACCTTTTCATTTTTCTCACTAAAATTATGATTTGCGCATGTGCAGAAAAGAGTTAATATAGCAGGCCAAAGGTCTTTAGAAGGGCCTACTTGTAAGGTTGGCCCTTGGCGGGAGCCTGGGAACTTGGCTTCTGAAAAATTCTCTGCTTCTCAGATAACATCATTTTGCCTGCTAAAGCATTAAATACCTGTTTTCTTTCTGGCAGTCTGGAATTTTGATACTTATGCCTGGTCTGTGTCCTTATGTGACCTGCTCGTAATAAAAATCCTTAGAGTCTGAGTCTGAAGTGGGCTTCTCTGGGCAGAAAAACCTGCATAAAACATAGGAAGGTTGTGTATAGATTCCTTCAGTCTCCATGTGACATCTTTTCCCCTTGCTGATTTCATTGTGTATCCTTTCTCTATAATAAGCTGTAACCTCCGAGTCCTGCAAGTCCTAGTGAATTACCTAATGGGTGGACAGTTGTGGGACTTCTGAAAGTGTCCTTCATTGCCACCCTCAATTAAAACTGCTCTCAAAAGTTTGATGTATTCATTAAATCTAATAGCCTTTCCTTAGTCCATAATATCTATTGACAATACTCTTGCTTCCAGAAACTCTTCTTTTTTGGCTTCCCTAAGACAACTCTACCCTGGCCCTCCTCACACCTCGTCTATTCATTCAGCATTTACTGAATGCCTGTGTGTGTGCCAGGCAATGTGCTACCTATATACTAGTGAATGAAACAGTTATGGTGCAGCATATGGTCTAGTGGGAGATGACAAAAAACAGATGGTACAAGCCGAGAAAAGTGCTGTGACATGAGTGATTAAAAAGGGAGATTCACTTCAGTAGGGTGGTCTGTGTAGAGAGTATTGAAACAGGAAAGCCTGCTTGGTAAATAAAAAGAAGCAGTGCATTACGGCAGAGAATAGCATGTGCAAATGTTTAGAAAAACTGCTTGGCATCTTCTAGGAATTGGAAAAGGACCCTGATGTGGCTGCAGCACCATGAGAAGTGGGAGAGTAGAGAAGATGAGGTTGGAGGGTAACAAGGCTCTGAAGGGCATGTTTAGAACTTTAAATTTTAGTTTATTGGGAAGCCAAGTGACAGATATCTTTTTAAAAGATCATTGTTCTTGGATTAAGGAAGTATAAAAAGAAGGGGAGAGCCTACTTACTACAGTGATGTAGAAAGATGATGGTGAACTAGGTTTGATGGCTGGGCAGATGGAAAGAAGTGATGGACTTTGTTTGAAATATGGAGTTCTGAAAGATTTTAACCTCAATTTTCTTATCTTTCCTCTCTCCTTTGGTGATTATCTCAACTCCCATAACTATTATGTCTGTGTGGAAGACTCTAACCCTATGACCCTACCTGATGTGAGCCACTGTTTCAACTTTTCAAAGGAATAATAATTACATTTCAGAAATTTAAATAGGTCTAGAGCCATAATGCCTCTGTCACTTACTATCAGTGTGATCTTGGACCCCAAGTTATTTCACTTCTCTGTGCCTCAATTTCTTCATTTGTAAAATGGTGTTAATACACCTCATGGATTGTTGTATTATATAAGTTAATAGACAAAATAACTTGGGGCACTAGCTTACACACACAAAATGACTGATCAGTAAGTTCCACCTGCTGGACTCCATGTGTTCCTCAGCCTTCATATGTCCCAAGTGGAACTGCCTCTAGCACCCGATCTAATAATAGTTCTTTCTCCTGACAAATCCACTTGTATTAATCACACTAGATAGAGATTCCAAACCACAGTCACATTTGACTCCTTGTTCTCAATTCCCTTGCCACACTCCAAGTAGAAAACTAAAATTAGAGATTGCTACTATTATTTTTACGTCCATCTCCACATAAGGTGAAAGTATGCCCTCTTTTATTTGTTCACCAACAAATATTAAAATTGAGTACCTATTATGAGAGCCAAGGTACTAGGTTCCTATTAAATTCTAATCTTTTGTCCTTCAATTAAAATTTCTGCCATTTGATTTGTGAACGACTATATTTGAACTTCATCAATAATCTATTGATGAGAAATGAGCAGAAATTCCTCTAAGTAATCAAAGTGGAGTTTCAAAAGATCCTCAGTAAGCAAAACAAATGAGACCACTGAAAAATATCTAAGCACACTCTAGTATCTCAAGGTTACCGACCATCCCAGTTCAACTATGGGTACAAAAACGGTTCAAGAGCAGTGATATCAAAGCTTTGGATTAAGGAAAATAGTGCAAGCTATCCAACCCAAGGTTGGCAGTAACATTAGACAATCCTGCACTACATCTGTATGCCTTTTGAATGTTACTGAAATAGGTGGCATCTATTAATAGCGTACTTACTTAGGTTCTGATTTTGAGTATCAAATATTAAATTAACTGACTTCTGAAGTTCTTCCTTTTCATGGAAATGTAATTATAATTGGTTTTTGAACTCCTCTTCTGGGTCAAGATGGTCTAAATTCTGCAGACATCAAGGTCTGATAGAAGATTAGGTAGCTACATAGGAAATCGCAACATTAAGTTAAAGATAATACAGACACAGGCTATGCCCTTAAGGCACATAATTATGTAAAACTGGATGATACTAAAGAATTTATTGTAAACGTAGTGGCAAATACACTGAGAATCATCATCATTAAAAAGGAACTAGAAAATTACACATGTTTAAAGTATGTGCTTTTTTTCCCCCACCACCTTTATGTTAATGACCAGTACCAACATTTTAAGTAATGAAATACTTAATGGGATGTCCATTTTCACATAATTTCATGACTGCATCTTCATCTTAATTTTTAAAGCAGTTGACCATGAATTTTAGTTTCAATTAATATTCTCTGTTTTTATCAATTCCGTAATGATTTGTAGAATCTTGTCATCTGAGTGGAAGAAAAAAAAAAAACCATGAGTAACTGAAACACTGGCTAATTTTCCAATGTATACACGTGTAAATAAGAGGTATACTTCATTAAGATTTTCTTAAATTAGAATACAAAATAAACACCAGCAATATTCACTATAAAACTAGAGATGCCTACAAAATATTTTTTGCCCTACAAATATTATTTTAATTATCACTATAGTTATGTTACACCTGCTTCACCAAAAAGTTAACATTCTGAAAAAAAGTTAATATCTGAGGATGTTAAGGCCCAAAGAGATAATATGATATAAATTGTCACTTCTATATAAGGAATTATTTCTTTAAAAATTCCTTTAAGACAAGAAGTTTCCCAATTTTTTCACCTGCTTAAAATATACTGAAGGCTCTACTGACCCTTCAGTGTTCTTGAAGAGTATGGCAGGATTTCCAAAGTATGTGCATGGAGGAAAGAACTGTTATCAGATGTTTCTCCATATTTAGTCCAAAGGAAACAAAAAATTCTAACAGGGAAGTGCTCTCAGAGAGGTGCCAATGGGGAAATGATGGACCTCTTTACACAACAAAGGAATCAAACACCAATTGATTTGACAAACAGAGCAACAGAGGCTGCATTATTTGCGAAGGAAGTTTTGTTAACAGAGCTTCTACTTTTCAACAGTTGCTCTGAAATTGTGACTTCCTAAGAACTTCATAACCACTCTTTAGTTACCAGGACTGTAAGACTGAAATTCTACATTTATATTAGATAATAGAATGCTCTGGGTTTCAACGGTTGCAATGGGAATTTTGATAAACTGGGCCCATGGCCTGACACTTAGGTTCTTGGGGGCTACAGTTGCATTAGGAAAAAAAAAAAAAAGGGTGAGGAGAAAGGTCTCTTGTCTGAAGTGGAACAATGGCAGGTCTAGAAAGAACTATGATTTTTAATTTGAGAAAGAGCAGAGAGTAAAAGAAAGCACAAGAGCAATTTTAGTTATTTCATTTTCAAAAGTTTGGTATTCTACCACACTTTTCTTTATATAAGTCCAGTAACAGAGGACACTAATGTACTTCATCCTTCCTCCCAAGTCAGAAGTATACATAACATCCAAGGATAAATTTTGCTTTCTTTCTCTCTCTCTTTTTTTCTTTCCCTGTCCTGAAATAATGCAAACATGCTTTCCTTTTTATGGCAAAAGGAAATACTGAAATCATTTAAAAAATTCATTTTGATTTATTTAAAAGTTGAGTTTCAATCTGTCTTTTATATTATGTAACTCTTTCTAACGTTAAAGTTGTAATGCACAAAGCTCCCTAAGAAAAGAGCCCACATGTCTTAATATATCAAGACCTGATCTCAGTTTCTAGCAGTACAGGAATACAGTTTAATGCTTATCTTATACATTCACATTCAGTTATACAAATAAACACAAAGTATGGAGCTTCAAAGTAGCAACACAAGATCAGTAGCTCCCCAACCTGCCTGATAATTAACTGAGGATACTTTAAGTTGGATCATACTGAACCCACTGATCAATTCTTATCATTAAAAGCAGGAAAACCAAATTTAAGTGCTTCCTGATGTGATGCAATGGGAAGAATACAGCATCAACTAGAAAACACGCCTTTCCCTCAATACCTGATTTTAATCAAGTCTCCAGATGTAACTACCAAGTTTATAGGAAATACAAGAAACAGAGAACATGTTAAAGCATGAGGATGCAACCAACCAAATCCTAAATGTGGGACATTTTACTGAAAACCCAGTTTATTAAAAATAATAAAATACATTTAAGAAGGGGGGTAGTTGTAGAGAAGTGTTACAGAATAAAAGATTAAAAATAATAATGTAGCCATAGGCCTATCCTATACAGGAGATCAATATGTCTAAGGTAGGTCTTTGGACCTTGTACTTTTGTACAACTGCCAAGATGATTCTGATGATTTAGCAAGTCTGAAAAATACTGCAAAATGAAAATCAGGTGTCCATTTCAGATTTCTGTTGAAGGATAATATATTTATTTTATATAGACTAATAGCTCTGTATTTGTGAGAAATATATGGTATAAAAACATGCTGGGATAAACCTCACAGAAAGTCTCTAATTCTTTCATCTATATATTATATATATTATATAGAGACAGTGTCTCTCTATATAATATATATATTACTAGAGACAGGGTCTCACTATGTTGCCCAGGCTAGACGTGAACTCCTGGGCTGAAGTGATCCTCCCAAGAAGCAGGGACTACACAGGTGTGAAGATGAAGCTGGTTTTATTTGTCATTTATTTTTTTATTTTTTAAATAACAACTACATTACCAGTTTACCAAGGATGCTCGTAAGTAGCAAAGTTGCCATGCTCAATTTTTTTAATCTCTTTTCCCCCCCATGAAATAGCCAGAAGTTCAGAAATGAAGTTTAGAAGAGATAGGAATAAACTAAACGAATCTTACGAGGATAATTAGCTTGTGAATAATCACAAATTACCTGAGTTTGAAGGAATTCAGAAAATAGATTTCATTAAAACAATTTTTAATCACATGGAATTTAAGATTTCAATGTGCTATAGTATACTCCAATGTTTCCAAAAAAATCACAATTTCTAGAATTAGTCTTCTAGACTTTCTCTTAAAAAGTTTTTCCACACAATACATATATGTATGTGTACCTATGTATACACATGCACATACCATGTTTCCCTGAAAAGAAGACCTACCCATAAAATAAGCCCTAGCAGGATTTCTAAGCATTTGCGCAATATAAGCCCTACCCCGAAAATAAGACCTAGTGATGGGTGTGGGTATGCAGTGTATCTGCACAACCCATGCATTTCCTCGCAGAGCGGTAAAGAAGATGAGCAGCCCTTCTCATCTGCCCCACTGTGACGGCTACTATCCCAGAGGTGACCGGAAAGGTGCAGGCAGCCCCACCAACAAGGTTGGCTCCCCCTGTCAGGTCCCAGCCATCCTGTGTGTGCTGCAAGCTAAGGCTTTGAGGGGAAAGTCTCCTCAGTGAAGTGAAGAGGCAGACGCTCCCTCTAGGTATTGTGTGCCCCCAGGGGGAAGAAGGAAAGCTGTGGCTGCCATTTTACTCAGCACTGTGGGCCTCTCTTACTGCCCCCACAAACACCAGGGGATAGATCAAATAATGATTCCTGCAGGAATGACTGCCTATCTGCAGACCCTTGATATTGCAATAAACAAGGCATTCAAAGACCATTTGCACATGGAAATTAACAACTACATTGAAAATAGAATGACAAGAAATCAGCGTGGAAACTTTGTGAAGCCTAGCCTGTAAGAGGTTGTGATTTGGGTGAAGAATTCATGGGATAAAATCCCTGACAGTGTTGTTACCAATGCACTCCAAGCAGGTTACATGGATAAGAGCTGCTCATTTAATGAGAGCTCTATTGCTCCACATGAGAGTTTGGGGCCAATGGTTCTAAAGGAAATAGAGTCACAAGAAATTCAGGATGGAATTCGGGGTTTGGAGAGTTATGATGATGT
>CAUYPO010114000.1:0-22688 GCA_963574435.1 Cheirogaleus major
TCAATTCATGAGTGGATAACTAAAATGTGGTATATGCTCACAATGGAATATTACTCAATTCTAAGAAACGACAGTGAGCTAACACCGTTTATGCTATCCTGGATTAAGCTTAAGCCAGTGATCCAAAGTGAGGTGACACAAGATATGGAAAATGGGATCCACATCAACTTGCCATCAAATTGGTACTGACTGATTGAAACTATGGTGCTCAAATGGTGGTAGTGTTCTCCAGGTTTTGTGGGGGGGGGCAAGACCCACATCATAGGGATGTGGCGAGCATTGTGGGCGGGAAGGGCATACCTCTAACCCTTCTTAGGAAAAGGCAAAGTTATACAAGGTATCCAAAATGTAAAAAAAAAAAAATCTTTTGTTGGATGGAGGGCAAGCAGGAGGGGGGAGGAAGTGTAGAGTTACATAATGTGTGCCGTGCGTACCACCTGGGGATTGGACTCCCTTGAAGCTCTGGCATGTGGGGGTGGGGGGTGGGAGGGGCAATGTATGTAACCCTAACAATATTTGTACCCCCATTATATGATGAAATAAAAGGAGAAAAAAATTCATAAAATATTTAATGAGAATTAAAATTCCAAAGTATTAAATTAAAAGTTTAGTGATCTATACCACTGTAGGAGGACTATAGTTAACAATAAAATATTATATAGTTTCAAATAGCTAGAAGGAGGATATTGAACAGGCCTGACACAAAGAAATGATAATTGTATGTGTATTGAAAAAACACTGTATCCCATGAATGTGTACCATTATTATTTTTCAAGTAAAAAAAGTAAAAGTAAAAAGAACTTACAGAAAAAATAAAATAAATATTGCACCTTTATTGAAAATAACATTATTTAAAAATATATCATAAATTATAATCTGTATTTTGTCTTTTAATTTTACTGCATAATTTTGAATATTTTAGAAGAGAACTTTTTAATTATTGTTAATTTTTACATTTACTGTTACTGACATTTTTGATGAAAATATATTTACATTTTGCATGCTTTGGATATGATTCCTTTTTAATCTCAGATGATTGAGAATGAGTATAAGTGAAGATTGTTTTAGAAACAGAAATTATGAAAGACTTCAGAAAAGAAAAAGGTTAAGAGTTTAAAATCTTCAAAGAAGCAATCTGCTTATATTTTTTAAATGTTAAAACTGAAAGTGAGCAGGCTCTGGAGGGCACAAGCCACATAATATTCATAAATAGGACATGATAAATTATTTAATGAAGATTCAATTACTGAGCAAAGCACTAAAAATGAACAAGAAAAGTATCCTCATGCAGTCTGAGTTCTGAACTGGTAAGATGAAATCCCGGGAACTTAAGACTCTTTATTAAATCAATATTTAATTACATCAATGGCCCATTTTTCTGCATGTAATAATAGTGCAAAATAATACATTTGGTCGTTTGACATTTTTCTGACATTCACTCATATAAAAATCATAACTACACTTTTCTTTAATTTTGCCATTGTGATGATATATTTGTCAAGGTAGTGGAATAGGACATATTCTATTTAACGGTTGGTAACTCAATTTGCAACTTTTAAATACCTAAGCATATGGTATGTGGGTCTCCATTTGTACTATGACCCAGCCTCATAGTATAAAATATATTTTGGTTTGTCCAAATAATGGGAAAAAAAAACACGTGAATGTTGAAAACTAATTTTTGAATACTATTTTTATGAAGAAAAATGTTTGAAATGCAATGTTACCTAAAAAAAATAAGAATAACTACTGTAGATACTATGTATACAGCCATGCAGAAAAAAGCATATTGAAGAGAGTCAAAGATATTACACTTTAATGTTAGCAGGGATATCTTTGAATGGTGGCATCATGAATAATTTTTATTTGCTGCATGTTTTAATTGTGTAAACAATAAGCCATTATTTAAATAATCACAAAAAGCAATAAATGCTATTAAAATAAATAACAGTGCAGTGTCTTTCCATGTCTCTAACATTTTCATTTTCATACATGTTTTTTATATGATATTTATGACACAACAGGAACTATAGCCACATACTCCCTTTGAAACAAGTTGTTCTTTCCATATGTACAAACTCGAAGTGCCTGGGACACAGGCTGGGCTACTTTTCCCAGCACTGACGAATGTCCTGCACAGATCAGGTCATCTGGGTGGCAAGGGTGCATGTGTGAAGTGGCTGGCTTGGGAAGGGAGAAATGAGAATGGCCACAGGGCTCTAACTCAAGATCCTGCCTCTACTGGCACCAGTTTCTAATGCCACAAGCCAACCAGACAGTGCTTTTAGTGAAGAACATCCAGAATGTCCAACAACACGACAGAGGCTTTTTCATGATAATGATGAAGACAATAATGACATAGATGCTTTAATCCCTCCAGCTTATCCTCTATTGGGTAAGTCAAGAATTGTTTTTTTCTTTTAGACAGGGATCTTGCTTTGTTGCCCGGGCTGGTCTTTGAACTCCTGGACTCAAGCCATCCTCCCACTTCAGCCTCCTGAGTAGCTAGGATTACAGGCTCACTCCTCCATGCCCAGCAATTTTTTTTTTTTTAATTATTTTTTGTAGAGATGAGGCCTCACTATGTAGCCTAGGCTGGTCTCAAACTTCTGGGCTCCAGCAATCCTCCCACGTCAGCCTCCCGAGTAGCTGGGATTATAGGCATGCACCACTGCGCCCAGATACATAAACCAAAGCTCTCATTTGTTTTCTAACAGGCAAAACTACAGTGATATAGGTGGAGTAGAAGACACAATGTAAGTCCGATATTCCATAAAATATAATTGTACTTTGTTAATTTAAACCTTCTTGGTAGGTTCCTGATTGATGAATAGACAATTTCAGCAAATATCTCCCTTCCCCTATTATAAATAGAAGAATGTTGCACATGGGGTACCAATTTAGTAGTCAGGCTCAGGGTGTGCTACATGTTGAAAGCAAAAGAAGTTAAATTTACTTTGTATAATACTCATCTGCAACCATGCTACTGACCGTTCCATCACTGACTCTTGCCCACAGTGGGGTTAAGGCAGTAAGGATTTATTTGAACTAAATTATCCACACATTGTAAGTTAGTACCTGGTAAGTTTCATGACGGAGTTGATGTGTGGCACACGAAACTGCTATTACAGTACTATTACTGCCAGATCATGGGAACAGTGTTCAGGATATACTCACATTACCATACTTAAGGGGAATTTTGCTACTATTTTCAATAAATTCAGCTTGTATAGATTTCCTGAGGAAGATTATCCCCCAAATCAAGAAACACTGTATGATTTGTACATTTCCTAAATATTTCAGAACGGATATTATTTCCATGGAGTATAGGCCCAGGTTTGCGATACTAAGCATTAAACAACTTCCAAATATGAGAAATGTTCAAAAGAGGGTAATCAGCTCTTGAATTAAGTGTTAATTAGAATACCAATAGAAAATTATCTAAGACTTAAAATCTAAGCATTTCTAAATCAAAGAATGTACAAATAAACCAAATGTCTTTAAGTAAGTCTCTAAAAGAAAAGGTTGTGATAATTAAAATCTATTCTTGTAAGCAGCTATAGAATTCTCTAGGAATTAAACATTTTTTGCTACTTTGGTGCGATACAAAAAGGGGGAAGTCATCTCTTTAATTTACTAAGTACTATCTGGAGGGCATCATAAAAATAACCATATGATTAAAGGTTCTGTCTTTTCATTATTACTTGATTTCATTATTATTATTATTTGGTTAACAATGGTAGGAGAAATATAAACATTTTAACAGACATACCGGAAATCTCTTTGTAAAGATGCCATCTTTGAGCACTGTTTAGTTAGCCGATGCAATGGTTAATTTAATACGTCAGCTTGGCAAAGCCACGGTGCCCAGCTGTTTGGCCAAACCAGTCACCACGTAGGTGCAAAAATATTTTTTACATGTGATTAACACTCAAATCAGTAGAGTTTTTGAGTAAAGTAGATTACACTCCAGGATGTGGTTGGGCCACATGCAATCAGTTGACTGCCTTACGTGAAAAAGACTGAGTCCTTCAGAGAAAGAAGGAATTCTGCCTCTAGACTGCCTCAGGATTCGATGTGCAACATTTAGTGCTTCCTGGGCCTCCAGCCTGCTAGCCTACCCTGCAGATTTTGAACTATAGATAGATACAGATACTATATATAGAGAGAGAGAGAAAGAGAGAGAGAGACTCCCTCTACATATAGAGATTCTCTATATAGATACAGATATAGATACAGATCTATCACATATGCACTCTGTTGGCTCTGTGGTTCTGTTTCTCTGAAGATCGCTGACTAATACAACCTGTCACTCAGGCCCACCCTTCTGAACTGTGGATGCTCGATGCAAGAGGCTTCCAGGTGGTTCTCTCTCACAGCCAGTGTGATAACCCAGTATGTACTTCAGACAGGAATCACTGCACACCCAAGGCAGGCATTCAGGAGTGGGAAATGCCAGAAAGCCCCTTTAAAATCCAAGCACTGAGACTGAAGATCTAGGCCCACTGATTACACGCGGTGGAACCCGAACAAGTGATTCGGGGGCCACGCCGCCGTTCCCCACGTGCTGAATGGGGCACCTGCGACCACTCCTGCCTACCCCTGGAGGCTCTAAATAAGATTAAGTGTATTGAAAAAACCTTGTGAACTATAAAGAAATGTGCCATTGGCATGAGGAGCTAGAAGGGAGCGGATAATAAATCACAACCTCCCATTTGAACTTGATTATGATGATGCCAGTTAAAACGAGAGACTTTCCCACTATGTTACCAAAACGGAAAGTGACACACATATGCCACGGGGCGATTGCAATGACTGCGCTGTTCACCAGCTAAAGGGAGCAGTCGCACACAGACCGCACGTTTCTAAAACGGGAGCCCGCACAACCGAGGGAGCATATGGGACTCTCAGATATACATGCACAGCAGGAGACCCTGCCAAGAGAAGCAGGTTTGAGCTCGGGAACACAGGGACTCTGTTCAGAAATGTACAATCAAGAAGGGCCAGCTGTCACTATGAGGTATGGGACTTCGAGCATTTGGGTTCTTCTAACCCAAGACCCAGGTGTTAAGACACAGAAAAGCTTCCTGTACGTGACTGAAGCTCAGACAGACCGAAACACATGAGGCCACCAAAGCAATGCACAAAAGTAGCAACAGACTTGTTTATCTCAATGTCAACTGTGCTCTGTAGACACACCTGCAGTCACCACCCTTTATAATTCAGAGTCCCTCCCAGAGTACCGCCCAGGTGCCAGGCACTGCTAGGTGTCGCGACGGTGCCAGTGAACAAGACAAGACTTAAACACAGACAGACACCGCTGTCAGCCGTGTTAAGGGTCGGGATTTTATTTTAAGCAGTACAGCCAATGACACAATCCAATTTACATTTTCAAAGGTGATCTTAAATGCAGAACAAAGATCAGATTAAATGAACAGGTGGAAGGGACGGTAAGAGCAGTGAAGAAGAGAGTGGGGACATTTTGAAGCACAGTAGGACTTGCGAAGGTGGCTGACTTAGCAGCAGAGTCGATAGTGTCATTATTCACCAGAATGGAGACAACCAGGGAAGACTAGATTTGGTGAGGAAGAGCTAGGGAAACTACCTTGGAAATGTCAACTTTGAGATCTCTATCAGACCTTCGAGTGCAGCGATCGTAAACAATTAGCCAGATAAGTATGGAGAGGAGCAGTTGGGACTAGAGATTCAATTTTGGAACTCTCATGGTTGTCATGGTGAGGGCCCTGGGGAAGACCTAGGAGGAAAGTGGACGCGGGACAGAGTTCCTGGCTGTGCCATGGGGCTTTCGCATTCAGAGGTCAGGCTGTGGGGCAGATTGGAGGTGGGCCATGAGGAAGCAGTGAAGCCAGAGGGCTGCAGGAGGCAGGAAAGCAGTTTGGTGGTTCACGATGCCGTGAACATCTGCGTACGAGATTTTGTGTACGTATGCTTTTGTTCTCTCGGCTGTATACCTAGGAATGAAATTACTGGGTTACGTGGTAACTCTATATTTAACTTTTTGAGGAACCACCAAACTGCTCTGCACAGTGGTTGCATCATTTTATAATCCCACCAGCAGTGTACTGGGGTTCTAATTTTCACATCCTCACCAACATTCTTAATGTCTTTTTTTTAATTTACCTTATTTTTTTAATTCTATTTTTTTTTTTTTTAAGAAACAGGGTCTCACTCTGTCACCCTGGCTGGAGTACAGTAGTGTCATCATAGCTCCTTGTAACCTCAAACTCCTGGGCTCAAGCAATCCTCTTGCCTCAGCCTCCTGAGTAGCTAGAACTACAGAAGTGTGTCACCGCGCCTGGCTAACTTTTTTATTTTTTGTAGAGAGGGGCCTCACTACGTTACCCAGGCTGTTCTCAATCTCCTATCCTCAGGTGATCCTCCTGCCCCAGCCTCTCAGAGTGCTGTGATTATAGGCATGAGCCACTGTGCCTGGCCTTGTCTTTTAATGATAGCCATCCTAGTGGGTGTGAAGTGGTATCTCATTGTGATTTTGATTTGCATTTTCCTAATGGTGTTGAGCTGTTTTTCACGAGTTGTTGAAGCAGTTTGATGATGGCTGCTTTAAAATTTTTGTCACATAGTTCTAACATCTGTCAACTCAGTATGGGCATCTATTGATTATCTTTTTTCATTCAATTTGAGATTTTCCTGGTCCTTGGTATGACAAATGCTTCTTTACTGAAACCTGGACATTTTGCAGATTCTGTTACTATGTTCTGAGATGCCGACTCTTATTTAAACCTGATGATGCTCTGGCAGAGGAAATGTGGGTGGGGGAGGGGCTGCACCATCTCCTTACCGGCAAGCGAGGCTCCCCACGTGACCTCCATTGAACCACGGAAGGGGTGTGTGGCCTTATTGCCACTGAGGGGTGATGAAAGTCCTGACTCTCCATTAGGCCTCCTCTGACACCCCCACAGTGGGGAGGGGGAGGTGTCACTTGTTGCTGCCAGGCAGGGGTGGAAGTCTGGGCTCCTTTCTCAGCCCTCCCTAACACCACCCTGGCAGGGGCAGTTGAAATCCCTCATCATGGAAGAATGGATGTCTAGGCTCCCACCTGATGCCCACTGGCACAGGTGCAAATGGGAGCACAATTTTTTCTGTGGTGTCTGGCTGGAGTACAGTGGCCATCGTCTAAGTCCTCTGCCTTGTTGAACTGCTCCTCTCCTGCCTTGTGGCCAAAGAAAGCAGGCTTTTACTGGGGCTGTTTCATCCGTGCCCATTGCTGTTCTGGATCATCAGCTTGTGCTTGGAGTCTAAGACAGACGAGGCAAGACTCAAACGCAGGGACCTCACCACTGCATCACTCCCCCAGCCCTGAGGTCCCCGGCTGGCCTGCCTTCTTCTCTCCAGCTTTGAGACCCTTCTTGTGTTTTTTTCATAAATAAAATACAAGGTTTTCAGTTGCATTTTTGGAAGCCTAGCATCTTCCCAGAAGTAGATGCCCAGCTTGGTTTTTTAAACACAAATTTAAAAAACAAAATTTCTTAAATCTTAAACATAGAAATAGCTTTAAAGTGAACTATGCGTTGCCTTATTCTTCTGAAAAATAGGCCACTAAAATTAATCTAACCTTTTTGATAAGCCCAGCAACACAAACATGCACAGCTGTATGCTTGTTTATTCCACAAGACTCACTCTGAGTTTGCTACGTGATGAGCACCTTCCATCCACCGCCATGGTAAACGGGACCTGCTGACCCAACGTTGGAAGTTCCTGCAATTGTCTGTTCTGTTTTCTATCTCTCACTCTTGCCGATGTGGCCGCCTCCAGAGAATCCCCACACCTTTTAATCTGCTACTTCTAACAGTGTGCAGGCTGAGAAACCAGACACTCAAATCCTTTGAAGATATTTTTAAACAGTAGTAAACAGACTAAGAATAACAGACTCTCCACTTTATACACAAATTTTCCAACATCTATTTGGGCCGCTCTGATGTCCTTTTGGCTTACTTACAGTTTCCTCATCATCTTCCAGTTAGCTGAAGTTGTACATAAATGATCTCAAATAATGTGAAGTGCCACAGTATTTATAGATTCACTTTACCTTAATATAGACAGATCAGGCAAGCAGCAGGCCTGTGGGAAAACAGGCGGCTGATGCCAACTGCAGCCTGCTGGGAAAACGTCCTCCTCCTGGTGGCTCTCCAAACCCACCACCCAGGGGGCAGCCTGAGATCACAGAAAAGCTGGAAGCTGAGGATTCCAAACTACTGTGCTAATTAAGGGGGTAAAAGTTAAATTGAGATGCCTAATAAGCACTTGGAAATTTTTCTTACTTTATTACTGTTAGAACACAACCAAAACTGACAATTCTAGCACAACAGGCTGTTGTGCACCTGTTAGTTTCAGGAAATGGGCTGTGCTCAGAGATCATGCCCCACACACATGTTTTTTCAGGATGCTTAGGGTAGATTAAAGGCTCACCTTAGAGGTTAGTCTCAGGCATCCCAGGCATATCACGAAATATAGAACACTAGGTTCCAGAATTCCATGTCATACGGAATCAATTCCTAACATCAAATTGCAGGGCACATGCACATCTATGATGTGGTCCCTAAGAATGTCAGAGAATTCTAAATTCACCTGTGTGGCCTTAGTAAGTTACCTGAACACGGTTGTCACTCAATATCTGTGAGGGATTGGTTCAAAGACCCCCCCCATGGATACCAAAATCCATGGATGCTCAAGTCTGTAATATAAAATGGCATAGTATTTGCACATAATCTAATCACATCCTCTTGTATACTCTAAATTATCTCTAGATTATTTGTAATACCTAATACAATGTAAATGATATGTAAATAGTTTTTTATTGTATTGTTTCAGGAATAATGACAAGAAAAACATTTGTACATGTTCAGTATGGATGAAATCATCCTTTCTATTTTTCCAAATATTTTCAATCTGCAGTTGGATTAATCCATGGATACAGAACCCACAGACACAGAGGGCCAACTGTATTTTCCTCATCTAATAGAATAAGGAAAGTATTCCCTACTTTACTGAGTTATAAGAAACTTTGGAGAAAAGAACTACAGTACAAAAGAAACATGGGTATTCAATGGATGGCAAATATCGTCATCATTAATTTTTTGCATGTAAGGAAAAGACCACCTCTCCACGAAGGGAATGGATGCCAGACACTACGACAAAGTCATTGGCACCTGTGGGCCAAAGTGCTGAGTTGATATTTAGTCTAGTTAGAATCCCCTAGTATCTCCAAATCCACAGTTCTTTGTGCAACGTGGTACATCTTTCAGCACACATGGAAGGGCAAGTTCCAGACCAGGAAAGTCACTACTCCATCTCCAGGGTGGGCTTCTTCCCTCTGTCCCACCGCACTTCTGCCCACCAGGTCATCCACCCATGGCCCCATGACTGCCTCCCATGCTCCCTCACTCATTCACTCTCTGCCCCTTAAAGCCTCCAAGTTCCAGTGTTTGGTTTGTGGGTGCTTTCGTTTTCTTCAGCTGTGCACACTCCCCTGGACTTGGGGAGGGGGTCTCTATTCTATATGTATTTTACACAATAATTCCTTCTTCTTTCAGTGCAATCCTCCTGACCCTTCACATCTCCAATTTTACTGGATTCTACTCTTTTTGGAAAGAGAGCCTTTGGTGGGGAAACCGACCAAGTTTCGATGGGATGTTCCATACAAAGGTGGGAAACCCCCCTGCAGTGGGGTCGGGTGGAGACACCAGAAGGAGCACGAGGTTGCTGCAGCCATTCCTGGTGTGGAACAGCCCGCAGCCTGCGGCGGGAGGGAACCTCCAGCAAGATCGCTGCTTGGAGGTGGGGGTGGAGATTGCCAAAGGCTGGTGACACCCACGGCAGAAATGAGGTAGTGACAGAATCAAGAAAATTCATCAAGTTTAGAGCAAAGCGAGGTGTCTAAGTTCCCGCGACTGCCCGGGCAGAAAGGGACACGCCATAAAGGCTCCTCTTAGGGCGTCGGGATTGGGTCAGGCGGGCATTTCTCCCTGGTGCCAGGTCAAGTGGGTGCTGGAATTCTGTCTGGCATGTGAGAGTGACAAGTGTCAACCTTCCTCTCACCCAAGATGAGGGCAGAAAGGAATGACTGAGACAACAGCATCTGAAAGGAGGAGAGGTAAGAAATCAGGTTTTAGAAATCAGGTTTCCATTTCAGAGTGAAAACCGTCTCAGACATGGCCATCGAGTTTCCCAGACACAGATACCTAGAAAAACATCACATATATGGGTCACACTGAGCCCCTCAGTTATATCAGAGCCTTTTTATAGCAGCATCATTAAGCTATTTATAGTGAACAATTAAAGAGGACCTAAGTGGGCCACCACATTCCTATCCGGCTGGCTCTGGCTGATGTGGCAATATGCTGACAACGAGATAAAGGCTTTCCTTAAATGCCCTGCTACACAAAAGCCACCTCTACATACTGATAAATCTGCTTTTAGCTGTACCTATATTTTATTTTTTAAAGTCAGTTCAATTATGCATGGTGTGCATTAACCATAATGTGAGCTACATTATAGGAAACTACACAGAAATCATTCAACACCAGGCTGGTGTCACAGTGGGCAGGTGGCAGGCGCGTGGATGTAACTAACATGTGTGTAGGAGACAGTGTCGTACAGTATAAAGGGCAAAGTCTTTAAATCCAAGCAGAACAGATTGTGAATAGCAGCTCTTCCAGTAAACATAACACTGGGAAAGGTCGTGTCTCCTGAATCTCAGTTTTCTTACCTATAACCTGGGATCTATCGACTGACCTCACGGCGTTGCATAGGAAGTAGCTAATGAACTTTGGTACCCGACATTGCTCAGTAAATGGCTGCGATTTCAGATACAATCAACAGAGTCCAGGCCACATGAGGTCAGGGTTATGAAGAAACTTCCGGATATACTCTCCTGCCACCACCCCTCAAGGTGAACTTTCAGAAACAAACCCAGCCCCATATGTAAAAGTCCCCAGGCTGGGCACCCCACCTTTGATCACTTATTCTTAACTTGGTCATTTCTCTCTGTCCTCACACATGCACGTCACCAAACTATCATACTGCATAGGCATGAGAATGCATGTCACCCACGTCCTTGGAAGGCCACCCTCCCCACGCCTCAGATACCTACCTGTTAAAATCCTACTTCTGCTTCACGGCTCCATTTCAAGAATGTTCCCACCACAACACCTTCGTCCTCACAACCTCTCAGCACTGCCTGCACCCCCATGTGGGGCACTATGAGTAAATTCACGAATAAAGGAATCACCCCCCATCCTAGCCGGGCCCAGCTGTGTTCAATTGGAACGTGCTGCCCAAGGCCCTGGGTGCACAGACTAAGAGGGGAAGAAAAGAACAGAAGATCACAATTTTGTTTCAAGAAATTAATCTTGCCCCATCTGAATCTGTACTGCCTTGAAACTAAGAAGTGACCCACTGGGATACGCCCTCATGCTTGTCAACACTCATGGTGTGAAGCCAGGAAATGACCTGTCACTGTCAGAGTCACTGAAATACTCTCAAGGTGAGCCACGGGGAGAATTTCTTAAGCAAAGATTCTGCATTTTTCTGTGGAATTTATTGGAAAGTGACATAAATATTTATCTGCATTGTTAGTAAAAATGAACACGCAGCAAATTCTAACTTTTTCCCCCGAAATTTTAAGAAAGTATATATAACTTAAACATGCCACTCTTTTACCAACTTTGTCATATATTAAATACCACTTTGTCATATATTAAAAATTTCCACTGGGAACTATTTCTAGAGCCTTCATTCTATTCCATTGATATATTTGTCTATCATATTGATTTTATTTTAGTGGTCTTTACAGTATATTATACATTCTAATCAGGAGGTCTCAACTCTCCCTTCAATATTTTTTGGATTTAATAAATGGTACTGACAAACTCAGCTGTCTATTTGGAACAAAATTAACTTGGTCTTCTTTAGGACTCTATATAAAAATAAATTACATAAAGTAATGGCTAGATGTCAAAAATAAACTAATAGGCTCTTAAAAGAAAATCCAAGGAGGGGACTATACATACAACCTAGGGATCCATGGAGATTTTACCCCAGAAGATACAGAAACATAAAACAAAAGATATATATTTGGCTATATGAAAATTTAAAACTTTTGCAAGAGCAAAAGCTATCACAAGCAAGGTTTAGAGACAACAGATTTGGAAAAATATTTGCAATATAAATTTTTAAAGAAAATGCTAATACCAACAGAGCCTTCTTAAAAATTGATAAGAAAAGTAACCCGGTAGAAAAAATGTCCAAAAAGATATGAATAAGCAATTCTTAGGAGAGCCAAGAACCAAAAGACCAAATATATAGAAAGCTGCTCAAACTCAACATTTCCATCCAGACCAGCAAAAATCATAAATATTAATACTTATTGCTAACAAAGACAAAGAAAAGGATACTCTCATAAACTGCTAGGAGCAATTGTTACAAACATTTTAGAAGCAATCTGGAAACAACAATTGCTAAAGATACACTTTAATAGATTCCAAACACTGTAACATTTTCTTTAAATAAAAATACCAGCACAAAAAGAATAATGTACAAATATGTTTATTGTACCGCAATTCCTAATAGACAAAAAAACTCCAAATGAATGTTTATTAATAGGGTAACAGTTAAATAAATAATGACAAGTCCATGCCATGGACTCTTCCTTTTACAAAATATTTCTCTGTAATTCACAATGCTATTTGATAGCATTTTACCCAGAGTAGAACTCTTTCAATATTAGGGTCAATCCTCTCAAACCTTGCCATGACTTTATCAACTAAGTTTATGTAATATTCTAAATACTTTTTGGTCATTTCAATAATGTTCACAGAATCTTAACCAGGAGAAGACTTCACCTCAAGAAACCACTTTCTTTGCTCATTCATAAGAAGCAATTCCTCTTCCATTCAAGTTTTATCACGAGATTGCATCATTCAGTCCATCTTCAGGCTCCGCTTATAATTCTAGTTCTCTTGCTATTTCCACCACCTCTGCAGGTACTTTCTCCATTGAATTTTTGAATTTTTCAAAGCCATCCATGAGGGTTGAAATCAACTTCTTCCAAACTCTGTTTATGTTGACATTTACCCTCCTCACATAAATCCTGAATGCTCCTGGTGGCATCTAGAATGGTGAATCCTTTCCAGAAGGTTTTCAATCTACTTTTCCCAGTTCTGTCAAAGCAAACACTATCTAGGGCAGCTATAATCTTATAAAATGTATTTCTTAGATCATAAGACTTAAATATCAAAATTACACCTGATCCATGGGCTACAGAATGGGTGTTGTGTTAGCAGACATGGAAACAATATTAATCTCCTTCTACATCTCCATCAGAGCTCTTGGGTGACCACATGCATTGTCAGTGAGTAGTCACAGTGGGCTTTCACAGTGAGTTTTCAAAGGAATCTTTTATTCTGAACAATAGGTCTCAACATTGGTTTTAAAATATTCAGTAAACCATACTGCAAACAAATGTGCTGTTGTCCAAGCTTTGTTGTTCCATTTATAGAGCACGGACAGGGTAGATTTAGCTTAATTTTTAAGAGTCCTAGGACTTTTTGAATAGACAATGAGCACTGGCTTGAACTGAAAGTCACTAGCTACATTATCCCCTACCAAGAGAGACAGCTTATTCTCTGAAGCTTTGAAGCCAGGCATTAACTTCTTCTTTCTAGCTATGAAAGCTCTAGATGACACCTACTTCCAATAGAAGGCTGTTTCATCTACATTGAAAATCTGTTGTTTAATGTAGCTACTTCATGTATTATTTACCTAGATCTTCTGGATAACTTGCTGTAGCTTCTACATTAGCACTTGCTGCTTCCCCTTAACCTTATGTTATGAAGACAGCTTCTTTCCTTAAACCTCATAAACCAACCCCTGCTGGCTTCCAACTTTTCTTCTGCAGCTTCCTTACCTCTCTCAGCCTTCACAGAATTGAAGAGAGTTGGGGCCTTGCTGTGGATTAGGCTTCAGCTTAAGGGAATGCTGTGGCTGGTTTGATCTTCTATCCTGACCACTAAAATTTTCTCCATATCAGCAATAAGGCTGTTTCACTTTCTTATCATTTGTGTGTCTGCTGGAGCAGCACTTTTAATTTCCTTCAAGAATTTTGCCTTTGCATTCACAACTTGCTAACTGGTGCAAGAGGCCCAGCTTTCAGCCTGCCGCAGCTTTTGACATGCCTTCCTCACTAAACTTAATCATTTCTAGTTTTTGATTTTAAGTGAGAGAAGTGAGACTCTTTCACTTGAACACTTACAGGCCACTGTAAGGTTATTAATTGGCCAAGTTTCAATATTGCTGTGTCTCATGGAATAGGGAGGCTCAAGGACAGGGAGAGAGACAGAGGAATGGCCAGTTGGTGGAGCAGTCAGAACACACACAACATTTATCAATTAAATTTGCCATCTTATGTGGGTGCAGTTTATGGTACCCCAAAACAATTACAATAGTAACACCAAAGATCACTGATCACAGATCACCATAACAGATAAAATAATAATGGAAATGTTTAAAACACTGCAAGAATTACCAAAATGTGACATAGAGACATGAAGTGAGCACATGCTATGAAAAAATGGTACAGACAGACTTGCTTTATGCAAGACTGCTGCAAACCTCAATTTGTAAAAACACAGTATCTGTGAAGTGTGAGAAAGCAGAGCACAATAAAATAAGGTATGCCCATAAAAGGCATCCAAATTGGAAAGGAGTAAAAATTCTCTCTCTTTACTGATGACATGATTTTATATATAAAAAACATTAAAGACTCCACCAAAAATACCATTAGAACTAATAAACAAATTCAGCAAAGTACCAGGATACAAAGTCATCACAAAAAAAGTTGCTTTTCTATACATTAACAATAAACAACTAAAAAAGGAAATTAAGAAAACAGCTCCATTCACAAGAATTTCAAAAAGAACAAAATATTTAGGAATTAACTTTAACCAAGGAGGCAAAAGATTTATGTATTGGAAACTACAAAATGTTGCTGCAAGAAATTTTAAAAGACACAAATAAATGAAAAGACATTCTATATTCATGGATTAGAAGACTTAATATTGTTAAGATGTCAATACTACCCAAAGCAATCTACAACTTTAATGCAATCTCTATCAAACTCCTAATGGTATTTTTGTCAGAAACAGAAAAATCCATCCTAAAATTCATGTGGAATCTCAAAGGATGTTAAATGGCTAAAACAATTTTCATTAAGAGCAAAGCTAAAGATCTCACTCTTCCTGATTTCAAAATGTATTACAAAGCTACAGTTATCAAAATAATGTAGTACTAGCATGGACACAGACTTATGGACCAATGGAATAGAAAAACTCTCACATATATGACCAAATGATTTTCAATAAGAGTGCCAAGGCCATTCAGTCAGAAAAAAGAGCATTTTTTCAAAAAATGATGCTTAGAAAACTGGATATCCACATGCAAAAGAATGGAGTCAGACCCTTATCTAACACCATATACAAAATTTAATTCAAAATGGATCAAAGACCTAAATGTAAGAGCTAAAGCTATAAAAATATTGGAAGAAAACAAAGGGAAAACTTCATGACATTGGATTTGAAATGATTTCTTGGATAGACACCAAAATCACAGGCAACAAAAGTAAAAACAGGTAAATTAGACCACCTTAAAATAAGAAACTTCTGTGCATCAAAGGACATAATCAACATAATGAAATGGTAACCTATGGAATGGGAGGCAATATTTGCAAATCACCTATGTGACAAGGAGTTAAAACCAAGAATGTATGAAGAACTCTAGCAATTCAACAACAACAACAAACCTGATTAAAAATGAGCAACAGACTCGAATATACATTTCTCCAAAAAAGATAAACAAATGATAAAAAAAGAAAAACAAGCATAGAAAAAGATGCTTAACATCACCAATCATTAGGGAAATGCAAATCAAAACCATAAGGTATCACCTCACACCCATAAGGATGGTTACTATCAAAGGACAGACAACATTCCTGCTAGTCAGGAGCATTAAAAAAAAAAAAAAAAGACGATAACAGATGTGGGTGAGGATGTGGAGAAATTGGAACCCTGTGCACTGTTGGTGTGAATTTCAAGTGGAGAAGCCTCTGTGGAAAACAGTATGGCAGTTTCTCAAGAAATTAAAAATAGAATTACCATATGACCCAGCAATCCCATTTCTGGGTTGGGTATATATCCATAAGAATTTAAAGCAAGGTCCTAAAGAGATATTTATATGCCCATGTTCACAGCAGCATTATTCACAAAAGCCAAAAGGTAGAAGCAACCCAAGTATTCACCAACAGATAAACAGACACACAAATGTGGTATATCCGTTCAGTGGAACATCATCCAGCCTTAGAAAGGAGGGGAATCCTGACACATGCCGCACAGTAGGTGAGCCTCGAGGGCATTATGCTAAGTGAAATAATTCAGTCACAGAAGGGCAAATATTATATGATTCCACTTACATGAGGTACCTAGAGCAGTCAAATTCACAGAGACAGAAAGTAGAATGGTATTTGCCAGAGGCTGGGGTATTAATGGTATTAATGGGTACAGTTTCAGTTTTGCAAGATGAAAAAAGAGCACTAGAGATTGGTTACGCAACAATGTGAATTTATCTAACACTACAGAAATGTACAGTTGCAAAAGGCTAAGATGGCAAATTTTATGTTATGTGTATTTTACCACAATCTTTTAAAAATGTAAGCATTAAGAGAATGGGACATTGTAATTAAAAGACAGTAAGGTAAGAAATTGAGCTGGACACAGAGAGAAGCTGGAAATAAGTGAGCAAATCCAAAAGCATTCTAAACACCAGGGCCCCAAGGCAGGAGAGCAGTTCTTATTTGAAATAACCTAGTTGCCCATTAAACTGGTGCCCAAATCATCTGCAACAGAAAAATAGATTTCCATTGCTCAAAGTCAAAGCCTGTCTCAGCAAATGGGAGAAGAGATGTTTTTATTCCATCCCAGAGAAGGTGAGCCTCTCATAAAGTGGGCACACAAAAAAATAAATCCTTTTCCATGCAACAAAGTGTTTTCTTAATTTTAAAAAGTTTTTTCTTAATTAAAAAAAGTTTCAACACTTATGATCTATTACAAACATGTTCTCTTTGATATCCTACATATAAAATATACATATACTCTACAAGGTAAAATAAAAGTGTAGCTCAAAAATGTAAAAAAAAAAAAAAATGTTAAACAACTTCTAAGATTTACAGGTTGGTAGGCCTCCCAGGACAAGTTTCAGGTGAGAAGGGATCCAACTGGACATCCAACAGGGCAGTGAGGAGGAGCCACCTGTACTTGATACCTGAACCAAGCCTATGAAACTTCCAGTTGGGGAGGTGGAGCGTGGACACCTGTATTAATATACAAAGCCATATGAGGGCCCAGGACACACTGGTTCTTTCCTCTAACCACACCCCCTACACACACCTGTGAAGCAAGCATAATGAAAGCTATGCATCATATGCCCACTGTGGCACTCTGAAAAATGTTGCCCACAAGGTTATAAAAGCCTCCTCTGTCATTTAAACAGATTAGAAGCAGATATTTTACAATAGTATAGAGATAAGCAGTCTTTGAATCAGGAAAAAAAAAAATCTTAGAACTCAACAAGACTAATTTTCTACCTAATAGAGGAATCTCACCCACAGAACCTCTGACAGGTAGGTGCCTGCTATCTGCTTGAATACTGTTAATTGTAGGGGAATGAAACTGTCTAACAAGACAGCCCATTCTATTTTGGGGCAGCCCTAAAGAGCTGTATAAGAAGTTTCTTCTTATACAGAACCAAAAATTGCCTCCCCGTAACGTCTACCTTTGGGTCTGAGACTTTATCTTCTTAAAATACAGATTATTTTAAATTATGTAGGTGATTTATAATCATTTGAAAACACTCCTGTCTATCACCTGAGGTAACATTATTTGCTCGGAAAAATATAGAAGTCACATGAATGAGTAAACAACTGTTTAGTGAGCAGTTGGGCACAAAGTCCTTGCCCTGAAGGAGTTCAGATTTTGGAGGTCAGATTAACAGTAAAATTATTTTACTAGTGAAAAGTAGCTAATGTCATGCTCAATAATTTTTGATTGCATAAATATGCTAAGTCTGGAAATGAACTGTCATCTTTGAACAAGAAAAAGATAGCTTGTGAATTTGGTTTGAATTTCTAAAGGAAATTTCCTTCAAAGCATAAACAATATACTTAAAACCAACTATATAGTCTCAACCAACCCACTGAAATTTACAATTGTCAAAAATAATAAATTGTTCCTCTCTCCTCAGTCCCAAAAAATTAGAGTTAGAAAGTTTTCTTTAAACCCTGGGTAAAAATTTAAACATGTAGCCATACATCCCATTTATTATAGAGTTTTAATGAGCTCTATTTCTAAAAGCTTCCTCAAATTGTTTAGCAAAGAAAGAGTGGCATACAATTATTTATTATTTTCCTTTCTTCGATGAAATATTAATTTATAAAAATTAAAATTAGATAAAAAGTTGGCTTCTCATCTTTTCCTTAAATGTAAAATTTTAAATGTCAATTAACTAGTACTGCCAAGACCTGAGAAGTGTTATAAATACAAGTGCTACAGAATTAGAATCTTTACATACTAAGAGTCTACTAAGTTAAATACATATAATTAGGAGGCTGCTTTGGGTCTACAATAGGAGCCCACTTATAATGTGTTTCCATTAATATAGTTCCAAACATTATTTTGCAAAAATCAAAAGATCTCATGTGGCTTTGGCAGATACTTTGAAGATCCCTTATCTAAATGAATAAATCACTAACAAACATGTTGAAGTACCAAAAAAAGGTAGCATCCATCAAAATAAAATCATAAAATTACATTTAATATTGTTTTACTTAAGCATTATCCTTCTATAAAATTGACACTGGCTCATGCATTCCAAAGCAATAGTCCAACCCCTAAATCCTTAATCCGGTTCCAGGCTGCAAAGCCATCACTATGCACCTGCCAAGCACCAGACCTGTGAAAGCACACCTTGCTTTCAAGAAGCAGACACTCTCTCTGACTCCATTCCATACTACCCAAAACATAAAAGTCCAGTAAAATTTTAATTTAACAAATTCAAGGCTCAAATTGAGGTACTAATATAAAGTAATATAAAATCTTTTATTAGCCATAGTAATGAGAGTGAACTCAATCACAATAAAAAACATATTTAATTAAGTAAAAATATTTTAATTATAGTTTATCCAGAGATGTATGTAGGAGGCATCAAAGGCAATTAAATATCCCCATAAGCTGAAAATGAACCGCAAAGAGCCCAAATATATTTCCTCAGTTAGCATCTTAGAGCCTTCAATTAATTTTATTTCCCCAAATAGTTGCTCACAACCTAGTCACATAGATTTTGCTCCATCTCAAAATAAGCCTGCTCCTTTGACTGCTTTCAACATCTCAGGCGAAAAGGACCAAGCTAGCCATACTTGCCCAAGTGTATCAGATTTGGACACTTGATACTTGGCTTTATCCCAGAGTCTGTTAAAAATGCAGACTCTCAGGTTCTACCACAGACCTGATGAATCAGAATCTGCATTTGAACAAGCTCCTCAATTGAGTCCCAAGCATATTAAAGCTTGGGCAGCAGTGCTGTGACTAATCAGCTCCCAGGACCAGCAGCACCTACATCAACTGGGAGTTTGCTAGAAATGCATGTTCTTGAGCCCCACCCTACTGCACTAAAATCTCTGGGGCTGGGGCCCAGCAAATTGTGTTTTAACACACCCTCCCGGTGATCCTGATGTACTCTAAAGTTTTTGAGAACCGCTGTCTTAGATGAGGGTTGACAAACTTTTTCTATGAAGGCCAGATAGTTAACTGAGGCTTTGTGGGTCCTCTAGCCACTGTAGCATGCAGAGAGCCACACACAGTATGTCAGCAAACGTGCTTGGCTGTGTTCCAGTGAGACTTCACTTATGGACACTGAAGTTTCATATGTCATGTAATGAATGTCCTTCTCCTTTTGAATTTTTCTGGCCATTTAAAATGTAAAGCCATTCTTAGCGAATGGGCCATGTAAAAACAGTAAGTGAGCCAAACTGACCCCCTGGCTGTAGTTTGCCAACTCCAGCTTTAGCCCATGATATGATCTTTTTCCCCCTTCCCACTCCTTTTTTGGCAAGTCAGAGTCTTTAACATCATCCCACAGGATCCATGGAAATCAGAATGGTAAGCAACCTTGTATCTCAACAACACAATGATTTTTATTCCACAATTTTGTGGAAACGATCTTGCTGAGAGGGCCTAACAATCCCTCGTCCTAATAATGCTTGGGGAATAAAGTGAGAGTTTGTCGAGAAGGTACACAATACTTGTGAGTTTTTAAAAACAAAAATTATAAGTGTCTGGGTTATGGGTGGGGAGGGAGCAAATGAAAGAATCCAAAGGACTCCGGGATCTAAGTCCAGCTCATCTTTCTGATCTTACGGATCTCCACCTACTACCTCTTCCTATGCTCCAACTAAATATGACCTCTCTCTCCACCCAAACCACAGGCTGAACATCCCACCAGCCTCTCCGCAGCCCTCTCTCCAACACGAACACTCCATGCCTCCAACCCCATGTGTCTAAAACTTAGTCATTTCTCAGCATCTGGTACAAATACAGTTCCTCCACAAAGCACTTCCAGTCTCCCAGCTAAAAGTAATCCTTTTATTTCTATTACCCTAATTATCACATTCTAGGCTCTATTTGTACAGATTTTTTTATATCCCTCACTAGACTATAGGCTCCTTGAGGACAGGAATATCTTACTCATCTTATATTTCATTTAGCATATTTAGTCCCCTAGCAGAGGGGTATCAGAGCTACTCCCATATTTTCTGAAATGATTTAGTTTTAAAATAACATATAAATAATTACAGAAAGAACAGCAGCAGCAGCTAAGTGAGGAGCCATTTTTTGGTAGGGAAGAAGTATTTCTTAGGTCCCTATTTTTGAAAAAACGAAAAATTTAACTAAAACTAAGGGTAAAATTGTAGGGTCAAATATCAAGAAGAATTTCACCCAAGAGAGGTCTATGAACTGGGGTGCAGTTGCCTTCATGCAGTCAGCGGGCAGCAGTTTTACCATTAATACAAAGAACACTTAGCGCGCGTTCTTGTTCTGTTTACCACTTGCCACAGTGACACTAAACTATCTTACGTAGACCAGAAGATGCTGGTAAGAAGATGAAGATTTATTTCTAAAAGAGATTTGACCATGTCTTGTTGTTATCTTCTTCCTCGCCATGCATTTTCTTTCACAGTTGTCGTCGTGTGAATGTGTGTTTTAAGTTAACGTTAAGCATTATCTAAACCATGTAGGCCAACATTTATTAGAAATGTGAAACAAACATGTCTATATACAGGGGCTCTGGGAGATCTTAACTTGAGACTCATTTTGCAAAGTTCATAAGCAAATTCCATAATTACTCCACCAAGGAGTGTCAGAGTGAATATTTGGGCAGGACGAGGAACAGTTGTGTAAGGCACATGACTGAGCCCCAGTAAGAAGCAGACATTCAGTAAGAAGTGGTACATAGAAGTGACAGTGGCCTGAAATTGTCTAAACAAAAGAGGGAACTTGAGCAGCCGAATCTGTGAAATCCCGGGTGCCCTTAAGTGGAGCAGATTCAAATGTGCCCAGGAGTCCTTCTCAGTTGCCTCCCGTGATAAACCACCTAACCCACAGGCAGACAGCAATAGGAGACATATATAGTGGCTAAACTCATGAGCTGTCTCAGGACAGAACTTAAGGGGAAAAAACATTCTCTATATGAACAGAGCGGCTCAGGCAGTCTTCATTATGGTATGCATTTGAAATTCACATACAATAACTAATAATTAAAATAAATAAATATGTTACCCAACGGGGCATATTTCAAACATAGTCATATCACCAATCTTTGTAAACATGAATAATCACAGACAGATGGAGTGCCATTATGTTACAGTGATGCTGTTTGTTTTCACTTTATAGAAAGCCCTGAGGAACAGGTCTGGGGGAACCGTGACAAATCTGAGCCACATGGCAGGATGGAAAGGGAACTCACGCTTTCCTGGAGGTGCTTCTTCCTCTCTGTGGCCTGGGTTTCGGCATTTGTAAAATGTGGTTCATGTGAACACCTGCCTCGCAGGTATGCTGTAAGCATCAAATGAGATAAGAGATGAGGAGGATGCTTTGGGACCGCCATGGCCCTCTGCAAAGGAGAGTCGTTTTTACGTGAGGACAGTCCACATCCAGTAAACGAAGGGCAAGAATTAAAATCTGTTGTCTAATTCCAGTAAATGCTATCCTATTTAATCTAAGTGGTAATATCTGAATTTCAAATTGTTTGAGAAAATTACTAAGCATTCTTTAAAGTAACCTCTGAAAAACTGAAACCTTTTCTGGTTCTATCAATGACAATCTGCCTAAAGGCACCCATAGAAGATGTTACACAGACGCTGCTATTGGCCGTCTGTGAGCAACACGTACGGTGTTGATTGAGCCACCTCCCTTAATCATCCATACCCTACCTTCCTCCTTATGACCTACTGAAGGAGTGAATTTGTGAATTACGACAGCTTTCAAAAGTCCTATTCCCTTGCACCCCTCAGTTCTACAACTTAGCAGGTACTCACGTGTGCACACACA
>CAUYPO010114002.1:0-52973 GCA_963574435.1 Cheirogaleus major
GTTTCTTAAAGCCGAATAGTACTCCATGGTATACATATACCACATTTTGTTGATCCACTCATGTATTGTTGGGCACCTGGGTTGTTTCCACAACTTTGCAATTGTGAACTGTGCTGCTATAAATATTCGAGTGCAGGTGTCTTTTTTATAGAGTGATTTTTGTTCTTTTGGGTATATGCCCAGTAATGGGATTGCTGGATCAAATGTAGATCTACTTGTATCGCTTTAAGGTATCTCCATGTTGCTTTCCACAGAGGCTGAACCAGTTTGCAGTCCCACCAGCAATGTAGGAGTGTTCCTATCTCTCCGCATCCACGCTCCTTTGTAATACTTTCTATTCTTATTCTATAAGCTCTTTTAAAATTTTAAATTTATTCTTTTACTTTTAAGCTTTTTTGTTAAGAACTAAGACACAGACACACACATTATCCTAGGCCAACACAGGGTCCAGATTGTCAGTATCACTGTCTTCCACCTCCACATCTTGTCCCACCATAAGATCTTCAGGGGCAATAGCACATGTGGAGTTGTCATCTCCTATGATAACAATGCCTTCTTCTGGAATACCTCTTGAAGGACCTGACCTGCCTGAGGCTGTTTTATAGTTAACTTTTTTTTTATATAAGTAGAAGGTGTACACTCTAAAATGATGATAAAATATAGTATAATAAATACATAGACACGTAACATGGTTTTTCATTATTGTTATCAAGTATTACATACTGTACATAAGTGTATGAGCCATACTGTCATACAACTGGCAGTACAGTAGGTTTGCTTACACCAGCATCACCACAAACACGTGAGTACTGCATTGCTCTGCAAAGTTTAGACATTAAGATGGCTATGTCAAGATGTTACTAGGAGGCAGGTGATAGCAATTTTTCAGCCCTATTATAATCTTATGAGACTACTATCATATCTGTGGTCCATAATTGACCAAAAAGTTGTTATGCAAGCATGAATTTAGTTGTTTTGAAGTGTAGAGCTCCTCATGGTTCATACTTCATACCTCACCTTTAGGGGCCTGCTGGCACTTCAGTCTAGTTATCGGTCAAGAAGCAAAGAGGGTGGTGGGGAAGTGTCCTGAGGATAATTAGCATTGTCTTGCATGGTGGCTGTCCCATGGGAGGCTATCACCATTTCCTTAGGCAATACAGGATTAATCTCAGACAGAGATTAAACCTCAGACAGAAGTGGAAAGGCTCCACTTTGGGTGGAAATGCTGCCATCACTGGGAGTGGGAAAGCCACTTTCACTGGGGGTGCGGAGAATGCTTCTATTGGCAAAGAAGAGTCATTTAGGGACTCAACGTCCCCATCTTCATCAGGTCTTTCCACACATATGCATTCAAACTTAAAGGATTTGATTCTTTCCCAATTAATGCCCTCACTTTAACAGCAGACACCCTGCAAGACTGGGAATTCAACTTGCATTGTAATTAAGCCAATCACAAAATGAAGTTCTGAGTTTGCTTTTCAGCAATTTCAGCCCTGTGGATACAGGAGGTAAGGCTCTTCTTCAGTGCATGCCTAGAAGCTTTTAGGTCATTTATGCAGTGCTTGAGCTTGGAATTCAAATCCTTAAGCTCATACTTTTCTTTTACCACTTTGTTCAGTGACATTAGGAGCAACCACCCAACATCATTATATTCCTTAAATTTCCAAACATGTTCAAAAGTATCATATACAGAGTCACCAGCACCTTGCTTCTTATAAATGCTTGATTAAGAGTATCCAGTGCAGGATACTGGTGGTGGCTCATGCCTGTAATCCTAGCACTCTGGGAGGCTGAGGCGGGAGGATTGCTCAAGGTCAGGAGTTCAAGACCAGCCTGAGCAAGGGTGAGACCCCATCTCTACTAAAATTAGAAAGAAATTAGCTGGACAACTAAAAATATATAGAAAAAATTAGCTGGGCATAGTGGTGCATGTAGTCCCAGCTACTCGGGAGGCTAAGGCAGAAGGATTGCTTGAGCCCAGGAGTTTGAGGTTACTGTGAGCTAGGCTGATGCCACAACACTCTAGCCCAGGCAACAGAGCAAGACTCTGTATCAAAAAAAAAAAAAAAAAATAGTATCCAGTGCAGATATTCTTTTTATCTCTAAAACAGTTCACTCCATGGATTATCTCTGCTTAATTTACTACTGGAAATAGTCATTAGTGTCTTTAAATCTAATCAGATTGGAGAGCCAATTCCAGAAACTCCAGAACCAATTCAGGAAACTCATCCATAAAATCTTAAAATTGTGTTCCTCTAGAACCACTCTCAGTACCAAAATCTGTAATTTATGGAGGCTGAGAAATCCTATGGTCTTCCATCTTCCATCTGCAAGCTGGAGAAGCAGGAAGGGCAGTGGAGTAACTCATTCTGAGTCAGAAGGTCTGAGAATTGGGGATGGAGTTGGGGTCATGGTGTAAGTCCCCATTTCAGTCTGAAAGCCTGAGAATCAGGAGTGCTGATGACTGAGGGCAGGAGAAAATGGATATCTTAGCTCAAGCAGAGAAAGTAAATTTGCATTTCCTTTGCTTTTTCATTCTATTTGAGCCCTCAACAGATTGAGTGTTGTCCACTCACATTAGCAAGAACGATACCTTTACTCAGTCTACCAATTCAAATGCTAATTTCTTCCAGAAACATGCTCATGGACATATATAGAAATAAAATTTTACCAGCTATATGGGCATCCCTTAGCTCAGTCAAGTTGACACATAAAATTAACCATCATGGTGCCTTTAAAGAGAAACACTCTATTTAGAACATTATAAATTGATGGAATTATGGAAATGTTGTGACCAGAGGCTTACAGGAACCTAACCCTGTATTTCCCCTAGGTGCAATGCCTCAGTAATTGCTAACTGAGGTGACTTCATAAAACATAAAATGAAAATTGACTGTATTTTGTCACTCTTGCTAAAATTAATTGTTTTATGAGACAACCAGTTTGCAATCAGTCAGACTTAGTTCCAAAAGCCTGCTTTGCTTCTTATTAGTTTGTGACACCTTGAGTGGTCACTTTCCCTGGATAGGCATCAGTTTTCTTCTCAGTAGGATGAGAACGATGCACTTGGAGGTCCCTTCTCCTTTGTCTTGAGGTGAGCAGCCTGTTACTTCCTTGGAGAAGTAGGATCTCTTGCGGAAGGAAGCTCTAGATGACAGTTACAGGTTCTTTCCTGTGTTTGGGACAGACTGACCTCTCTGTTAAGTCTTCTTCCAATTATGACTGGAATGCGCTCCTCCTAGGGCCTCTTGTTGGAGGTGCTTGTCATTGCACATCACAGTGGAATCCATCCCCTCCCTTCTCTACCACTTCCTCCTTTCATGGACTATCCTCACATCTGCAGTTCTCGGTCCCTAGGAGCCCATCAAATAGACCTACCATACTGGCATCCTGGTCTGTTTTACAGGTACACAATAAAGCCTAGTGGGGAACATCTAAATGACCCAATAAAAAACAGGAAGACAAAGGGGTCTTCACTATCATGTACAGAGTGCCCACAAAGAGTTGGGTATTACACTATGTACTTTAATAAATTACCCTATGTCCCACAAAAACTTTTCTAGTTTGATATTATTATGTCCATTTAAAAACAGATGTGGAAAACTGAAGCTAAGAGAGTTAAGACATTTGTCTGTTACACTCAGTAATAAATAAGTAGCAATGCGAAAAATTCAAACTCAAGTTTTTCTCACTCCAAATCCCATCATTTTCACTCCTCCATGGTGTCTCCAATAAAGTCTGCTTTTGGAGATAGCGATGGGGGGTCGTCACTTTTGAAGTCACATGATCTTTGGCTCCCTGGGGAGCTTGGAGAGAGAAAGCAGATTATATTGTATAATGGAAACTCCAAGGAGGTCAGTCATTTCTCAGGAACCCTGGATCCTAGTGCCCCATCTGCAGACCCTGGTGTAGGAGCAACAGTGGCCTTCCAAATTAGTTGTTTCCCCATGGGCACCCATGGCCTGTGGCTGCTGTTTGTGGAAGGTCATCCTCTTAGCCGTGCTTGCTTTCTGCTGCTTTCGAGCACCCTTTTTCAGAACAGGAGCTCAGTTGCAACACTCTCTTTTGCTTGGCTCCAGGACAACTTTTCCACTGTCACCGCCCTGTAGCCTCAGCTGGCACAGAAATTCCAAAATAAATGAACGTGTTGTAAATCGGGAGAAAATATTGTGTCCTTGTGGTGTTGATGTTGATTGCAGCTCAGCGCTCGGGCCGCGATGACCACAGCTCAAGCTGCATATTTCTTTACCCAAACACGCAGAGAGGCTGCCGAGGCCAGGAGGTCTGCAGACGCCTCCATTCAGTATGCACTTCAGCTTCTTAAAGGTGTGTCAGGCTGACAAAGTGCTGTTGATCTGCAGTCACCAGCCAGGTCAGGGGCCCAGCCTGTCAAAGCCAGGCTGAGACAAGAAGCACCAGTCTTCCCACCGTGGTGTTTGGGAACAGAGGCCTGCCGATAACACCTTGGCAGGAGGTACCCCCAGGAGCAGCGTGGTGCTGGCTTGGGAGTGGCCCTCAGGCCTGGGATTGATTGGGGCTGGCACAACACAGCCTGTAGCTAACTGAGGCCCTGTGGTGAGAGGCTTCTTGGGCTGAGGATAAGGTCTGGATTTGAGCGTCAGAGTTTGGCTTCAGGCTCTGGGGGGGTCTTGAAAGTTTGACCACCCAGCATCATTTTGGTAGGGAAACCAATAAAAGAGAAACAAAATCTTTGAAAAGGGGTACAGGCAGGTGGAGGGAGAAACTAATTTGTCAGAAGGATTATTTTTCCCCCCAGCACAAAGATTCGGTCTGAATTTTTCAGGCAGCCACAGGGATTCCTGTGCAGGTTACTTTCCCAGAGTGTTTTGGATAAGACACCTGTTATTTTTTTCTCTTCCGCAACCACCATCCACTGAGTTAAGACATTGCTCCTCCTACTGCCCAATCATGTGACTCGGTGGTACAGCCAATCAGAGTCTCTCATGCTCCCGGATGTGAGAACAGGATATGGAATTGATCTGCCAATCACAGGACTGCATTCCTTTGGCACGAATAGACGTTTGACCCCAGCTGGACCCGTCAGGATCCTTTCCTATAATTTTTTTTTTTTTCCTTTCTCCTTGGGATTTTGGATTTGGTGGAGGAGGTGGCTTGCCTTTTAGGCTGGAGAGCTGGAAGGATATGAATTGGGGATGGCAGGTGGCCCTCTTCTTTATAGTTTGGGGACGACCCATTTGCGGAATAGGAGAGAATGAAGGCCACACACAGAGTGCGTCAGTACCAAGCGAAGGGGAAGAGGCTTAGAGAGGGTCTTCAGGATTATGCTTGAATCCCTGGACGTAAGCATGCCTGAAGCCAGGTTCATCCTTAGATTTATCTGGTTAAATGGGTCAATATAGTCTTCTGTCCTTTCTAAAAATCTCAACTAATTTGAAAGTTCTATCTAATACAAAAGTAGTAGCTGTGGCTCAGACTTGGGCAAATCAAAAGTGTGTTTCTGAGGGGGAGAAGACTGGAGTTGGGAAAGGAATTATGGACAGTTATTTTATGAAAACCATGAATGACAATGGTCTGAGGTCCCACTTCTATTCCTTCCCATGCATTTAACATGCATATATGTACTAAATGCCCACTGTGTGCCAAGTCTGTGCCAGGGCTGGGGCTGTTAAAATGAATGAGGTGAAATCTCTGCCCTCAAGTAGTTCACAGTCCAGTTGGAAAAACAAATGAACAGGCAACGATAATGCATTGTGAGGTAATCCAGTGCTAGGATCAGACTGCAATGCTAGGATGGAAGACTGGTTCCCTGGGAACATGGAAGAAGCCAGCTAACCCAGGGGTAAAGGGAGATCAGAGACCACCAGCAGAGGCACACCTAAGCTGAGTCCTAAGGGGCAAGGCTTCCTGGAGGTGGCGGTGCAGATGTAGCTGGATGTTCAGGAATAGCTCACCACCCCAATCACCTTCAAATGAGTTATCATTTCTGAGCATAATGTGGGGCACTGGAGAAGAGCTAGTGTCCTGAATTGTACAAAATAAATTACAACAGATTTACTCCCTTTTGAAGTGAAAAATCTCCAACAGACTAATTTAGTAAAGAGAGAAAAGACAAATGAACATACAGCCATAGAATTAAACTCAGTAAATGTGTGTCATGTTTTCTTGGTACCCTCTCTGGTGAGTTCTGGAATAGTTAAATGGTGAAGTCCCAGACAGCAAGAACCACAGGTCATTAGGGGTAAAGATTGGGCACCATATGCTTATATGAGAGTGGAAATAACCAGAGAATGCTTTCTAAAAGTAACTTTATTGCTTATTTAAAATGTTTATTGCTATTTTATTTTAAATAAGAAGAAAACCCACAAATCGCTCAAAATACTACCATGCAGAGGTTTCTACCACTGACATTTTGGTGAACTCCATTTAGGCATTTTTCTAAGGATATATTTACATAGGTTATATATACATACAGCTATATGGCTGTGATTTTATAAAAATGGGATCATACTATATGTGTATTCTTATATAATTTTCTTTTTATAACTCGATGATATGTTGTGTCAAAGTTTACAATCTAACAAAGAAATATAGAACTACACTATAATTTTTTAGTGGCTACATAATATTCCATTTAATGGAAGTATTGTACATGAATGAATGCTATTGAACTATAGATGGACACGTTGGGGATTCCCGAATTTTTGCTAGGTTTTGATAGCAATGCTGTGATAAGCCTCTCTGTAAATACAGTGGAGTTCCTTAGAATAGGCCACATTGGACACCAACACAGCATTTCTCAGAAGCTCACTTTATCCTGTGTCTTCTCAACCCTTGGAACGTATCACCGATTCCCTGATTGGCTTGCATCTCGGGATCATGTTGTGGTCATGTTTCTTTAAACATTAGCTTCTCATGCAGCAGGGTCAGATGCTTATTCTATGAGAGGCAGTTGGGAACTGAGGCCAGTTTGAGAGACCGAGAGATTCATGTCTCCACATCAAGCTTGCCCTGGACTTAGGCTCACTGAGTGGAAGTTTTTCAGAATCATGCACACTACCTAAATGATTTCTTTTTCTCTTTCTGTTGCAATCATATATTGTTGAATTTGTGTTTGTTAAATGTTCATATAACATAATCTGCTTTATGTGCTGTATGTCATTTTGCACTTGACCAATTATCTGCTTGGGGTAAATTCCTAGAAGTGAGATTACAGGCCAAAAGTCCGAACAGTTTACATGCTGATACATATTGCATAATGGCCCTCCAAAAATATTGTACCAATTCAGTGATTCCCTTTCACCATGGGGAAACACATTTGTGGTCATGCTTGGCTTGGAAGTTTTTCAACTTCTCTTGATTGTGGGAAGCCTGCATTGAAAAGGAATCCCTTTAGGCAGTGCTAACGAGAATCACTTTAGTTGGATGGCCCCATGGACATTTGCATTCAAGGTCTAGGCAAAGGACAGAGTATCTGCGCAAAGGGCCCTGCAATAGAGGCTGAGGATGCAGAGATGAGCCTCAGTTTATCCCTGGCCTCAACCTTTTATTCTAGATGTGGGGCTGGAAGGGACTGGGGAGGAGACCAGCACAGAAACCATGGTGACACATGACTGGGTGGGCAGGCACTGGGGGGCATGACTGATGACCAATCAGGAGCTATGGACACTCACAGGATGTTCAAATATTCCTCTCAGGAGACAATCTTTCCAGGCTCATCACAATTCATCTGCTCTGCTCCTTCTTCCTCCCTCACATTCTCTCGATTCACTCCTTTGCTATCTGTCTGCTCTTTCCAACAGTGGTTTTTAAATATTTTGATCCTGCCTTCTTTCACCAGTGAAATAATTTTGATGAGGCGCCCACAATATGTGTATATTTATTTATGTATTTGTAAATAAAACATATAAATAAAAGCTGCTGTGAAAATATATTATGCAATCATAAAATATATTCAGAAGCAGAACATTTTAAAGGACCAGACAAAAATGAAATAATGTTTTAAATGTCTCACTAACTATACTAGCTAAATACATATCGGCAAATGTGCCTTTGGGTAAGGTTAATTATAAATGAAGGTGGATATATAGCTTACCTGTTTTTTTCAAATAGTCTTCTTAATATTTTGATTTTTATGGATAATTTTCTTATCATATTTGATAAAGTAGCTGATGGACAGCTCACCAGAAGCAGCGATAGTAGGATTGTCATGTTTTATTTTCTTATTGTCACTTGTGCTTGTGTTGTTGGTATTGTCCTCCATTCACACTTTATTTGCAAGAATTCTTTTAAAAGCCATTTGTCCATTCTGCAAAGATGAGTTTGGTTAAAATTATATTTACATTATTATTATATATTATTATTATATATATTATATATTATATATATTATTATATTTTATATTACCATATAAAACATAAATATAAAACATTAATCTACTTAACAAGGCACATGTAAACTTTAATACATATATAGAAATGCTCTGCAATCAAGCAAACTAGGAAGGGTATCACTGTCAGCCTTCTGTGTTGTGGGAACCCCACTCAATCCTCAGCACACCTTGCACACTGCTTGTGCTATGTTACCTCTGACATATGCACCAAGGAAGACTGCAAGTGCCAATTTATACATTAAATAGCATAAAGCTTAATTAATTTATTTTAAGAGCAAACAAATGTGCATTGCAAGGCTAATATTTTCTTTCAGTCCTGGGGATTGTTGTGTGCATTCTCTGGAATGTTAAAACTATCTGTGGAGACTATTTACTGATATCATAGTGAGGTAGATTAAAGGTGGCTGCAAATTCTTTGTTCCGCCTCCCATTGAGCAGTAGAATCTCATTGCTTATCCCTTGAATTTGAGCTGATCTAAGTGACTTGCTTGGCAGAAAGTACAAGGTGGAAGTGACATTCCAGGATTTCAAAAGCAGGATCATACAAAGCCTTAAAGCTTTGGACTGGACCTCTTGGGGCACTCTCCCTGGGAGCCCTGAGCTATTGCATTAGAAGTTTGATTACCCTGGCTGATACTGCCATGCTTAGCCTAGACTTCTAGCAATCCCAGAGCAGGTATTAGAAGTGGGAGTGAAGTTGTCTTCTGCCCATCCACTACTTGAATTCTTTGTTGACACTATGCAGAACAGAATAACCAGCCAGCTGTGCCCTGCCCGAATTACTGACCCACAAACGTGAAATATAATAAAATGGTGTTAAGACAGCACATTTTGAGGCTATCTGAAGCAATAGAGGACCTAAACCTATGGTTTCCCACTTTCAGCTAGATGCATATGTAGTCTTTATTGACTTTTAGTGAGTACTTCCTTCCTAGCTTCATTTTTATCTCTGAATATACTTCCAAGTGGTGTTTATAGATTGTGATTGCCATCTCTGTAAGAGAGAGCATCACTAGCAAAACTGCAGACCTAAGGCTGGATCTGATCTGTAGCCCCTTCTCTGGATCCAGTTCTGTCTGGAGATTTTCAGTCCCAGGGCTTTTTCTCCTTCTTGGGGTGCTGACCAGGTGGGAAGGTTTGTCTGAGGTCCTCAGCTAGTGGGGCGGGACCTGTACCCACCTCATCTTTTCTTGCTAGTCCCCAGTCTCCTAGGTCTTCCTTTTGCATTGATGAAATTCTCAGAACAATTTCACTCAGAACTAGGCCTTTGATGCATCTCTGCCTGGCAGCCTAGATGTTGTGTTCTTGTCTCCTCCCCACAGAGTGACTTTCTTTGGCTCCCTAATACTTGACTGAGATCTGGTTTCGGCCAAGGAAGTTCAGTAGGACCAAGTCTTTGGGTTGTTGGTCCTTCTTTTAAGGAGTGGCAACTTGTCCCCTGATGTCATGAAACAGGTAGTCCTTGCCAACTCCTCCTTCCCCAGGTTCCCTTTCCTCTTTACCACAAAGCCAGCCTGGCTGGGCATGCTTTACTTTTTCTCTGAAATGAAAACTAATTCACGCATCATATCAGTTACCTATTGCCACAACGATTCTGGTAAGGATACCCCAAAACTGAGTGGCTCAAAACAATAGATATTTCTTATTGCTCATGAATCTAGAGTTTGCCTGTTGGTTCTTGTGGTCTCAGCTGGGCTTACTCGTGTTCTGCAGAAGCTGCAGGTCTGGTTGGTGGCTCTGTTGTTCTTGGTTGAGCTTTCTCAGATGTTTGGGGGTTGACTGGCTGAAGGCTTGTACAGGCAGCCTTGGCTGGAAAAATTGGACTGTCCTTATAATCCTCCAGCAGGCTACCCCAGTCATGTTGTGAGGCTATCACCATCTTATGGTGGAAGTAGAAACATTCAAGTTTTTTTTTTTTGGTTTTTTTTTTTAGCTTCTGCTTTCCCACTGACCAAAGGCCAAGACTAGAGTCAGAGTGAGAAGGGGCTATAAAGTTACAGGGCCAAAGATGGCCATAGGGAGGCCATTAATTGACCATGAATGCAATCAACTTATCAATAAGGTCAACTTTCTCTTCTGCCAAACAGTTGCTAAAATCTGAGCTGGAACAACAGAAAGGCAGTCACTTGGTGGGAGCTGTAGTCATGAGGGAATGTGATTATTGGCAGACACACAGTGCTCAAGCAGAGAAGCAATGAAGAAATACCCTGCTCACGTTCTCCCTTCTATTGGCCAAACCCAGTGAAAGAGCCAGCCTGAAGCCAGCCAGTGAAAGAGCCCAGAAGACAGAGGCCATAAAGTTCAGCCTCTGTGGTCACCGAGCAGGACAGGGGAGGGGAGCAAGTGAATCTGGGTGCATGTGTCAAGCAGATCATACCAACTTTAGCCATACCACTGAGACAGAACTAAGAAACCTTCCGCATCACTCTAAGCTCAGGAACTTCGAGGTGGGCTAGTTCCAAACAAAGCTACACTCAACCCCCTCCCTCCCTCCCTCTCTCAATCCTTTCCTTCTTGCATTGGTTAGGTTCTCTGAGACACAGATGACAAGACAGGTTTAGATTTACTGGGAGAAGTGACTGTGAGGAGAAAAAGGGGAGGAAGCCAGAGGAGGTTTGGAGAGCCATTGGACCACGATGCAGGCCTGCCATGTGTAAAGGGAAAGAAAGGAGGGTTGGGCGGGTAGAGTCTCAGACTGCAGTGCAGTTCTAAAGACATTTCAGCTAGGCCAGTGGGAAGTCCTTGAACTGAAGTCCACATCAGAGGAGTCCCGTGTTTTGCAGCAACTGTGTGCCTTAGTATCCCCACCATGCTTACCCTTGAGCTGAGAGCAGCCGTGAGATGCATGGCCTCTGCACACACAGTGCTCCATTCAGAGAGTGGCAGCTGGAGCCGTCAGTCAATAATGCACCTGGCAGCAGGAGATCTGAGTCCCACATTTTCATGGTTTCTTCCCTCCTTCCGTCCCTCCTTTCCTTCTTCCTTTCCTTCCTCCTTTTCTTCTTTCAGTTAATATTTTTGGAGTGCTATTTAGGTTCCAGGCTTGGTGCCAGGTACTGGTGTTAAACAAAAAATAAGACAAACACGATCTCCACCCTTATGGAGCTTACATGCATTCTTCTTTATGATTTTTTGTATGTTCTGTTGAATGATCTCAACTGCAAGCACTTTTGAGTGGAGGGAGGGACATCTATCTAGCGCTTTGCCTTCTCCCCCACCTCTTCACTCCACGGGGACCCACAATTGCCTGGCACATCATTAAGATGATCATATTTTCTAAGCCCAAACCAAGGCCATTCTTATTTGTGAATTTATTGACAGCAAAAGTCATAAAAAAGTGTGAAAGTTAAATCACATTTCATTATACTTTTAATGAGTCTCCTTCAAGAATTAGGGCAAATTCATAGAATTGAACTGATCCCAGGAAATCCAGGGTTCATGTTAAATATAGCAAACAGGTTGATTTAGACAGACTTGTTTGAGTGCAAAATCAGGAATTCATCTAAGTTATTCATAGGCTTGTCATAAGTTTACATGTGCATGGGAGCTCAAGAAAGTTACTCAGCTGGCCTTGGAAGAGCAAGAACTCCAGCAGAACCTGGGCCACACAGAGACTGGAAGCAGAATTGTAAGGTCATCTGGAATCCTGGGTGGTGCCAAGAATGTCAGCCCCAGGAGTGCATGGATCTTGACTCTGGTGTTCCACCGTTTTCATGACTCATCTCTTCTCCACAGCTTGTTCTTCTCTTCCTACTGATTGATCTTCTCAACCTCTGTCCTGTATGTTCTCTTGACCTCATCGTTGCTGGCCCTCATAACTTCACCTTGTTCATGATGCGTCATGGTTCCTCTGGTTTCTCTCTGTCTCATGATCTTTAGCCATCTGTTGTGAAATGCTTTACTGTCCTGGTATTTCTCAGGTCAAATTCTAGAAGGAAAAAATCCGATTGGCCCAAGTCTTCTTTTATGACAGTCCACCTAATTGGTGCTGGATTGAGGAACCTAGTTCTTAAGTCCAGTCGTGGTCCAATTATTAATAGCTGGGAGGGGTTAGGGTAGAACTAGTATAGCCCACACAGGTGCCCAAGGCTTTCCCTTATCCTGGGGCAACCAGTGTGCCAGTTTCCCTTAGGAGAGAGTCATGATTCTGTGATTCTGGGTGCATGTGTCAAGCAGGTCTTACCATTGGGACAGAACTAAAAAACCTTCCTCATAACTGTGAGCTCAGGAACCAATGTTGAAAATACAGCATTTAAAAATCTTATCGGGTTCTGCACCATAGTTATGGTGAATGAAATAAGGGTGTTATACACTTGCTATATCCTGAGGCTTTTCCTATAAATGAATTCACTCTTCCCATTTACCAGACTGATGGTGGGGAGGTCAATGTTAAGGGAAAATGTATCAAGTCCACACTGTAGCAGGAGCTATGCTAGATGTTCTGTGTTCATTATTTCATTTGATGGTGACCATAACCCTAAGAAGTAAGCATTGTCCACATTTTAAAGATGACAAAACCAAGACCCAGAGAGGTTAAATAACTTGCCAGAAGTCATACAACTAGCAAGTGGCTGGCCCAGGATTCAAACCTCTGTTTTTGACTCCATGCCTGTACTCTTTCTTCTCTAAGAACCCACTCCCCATGGTCTTCAAGAGGGCCACTTATATGTGGCTCATGCTGAACTCAAAACACTCCCCTCTCTGCCCCCTTCAGCCTGACACACAGGTTTCCTCAGGATCCAGGAAACTCTGTCCTTTGCTTATTTCAGAATCCCAGTGACCATCTAGTTCCTGAGGATGGTGACCATGTGCTGTCTGCTCCCATCTTTGCATTGTGTCAGGCTTCTACCATATACCTTCCTCCGAGGTGGCAAAAATCATTTTGCCTTACAGGGTGTAGAAGGCCTGATATCAAGTCTTTGCTCTGCTACTAATGAGCTGGGTGACCTTGAGTCTGTTTTTTCTGGTGACAAATGAGAAGGATTTTTAAGCTTCTTTGAGTCTCTATAGGTCATGCCCCAGGTAAAGCATGGGTTTTCTTAGCTTATCTCCACGGTCTGAAAGACCACTGGCTTTGGCTCAGGGGCCTGAACCTCTGAAAACTTGGTCCTTCAGGGTAGATCAAGGTTCTTTCACAGCCTCCTGCTGCCTGGAGCCACCATATGCAGTTTTGGGAAATTGGATGAGGCTAGGTTGCCCTAAAAGGGCTTGAATTTTGAGTAAATGCTACTTCCCATTGGATTTAGGGTGTTTCACATGGGAGGCATGTGAAATATAGCAGAGTAGGAGAGGATAATTCTCCATAGTTTAAATTCATTTTCTCTGGCTGTTTTCTAAGAACATGCTTTTGATTTGCCAAAGTCCCACAATTTCACGTGTATCATCCTAGCCTGCCCGAAGTCCCAGTCCATAGATGCAGAAGTCTACCCAGTGGGGAGTCGTTGTCTTCTCTTTCATTCATATTGAGTGCGATGGCATACTTATTTGCACTAGGATTGCAACAGTGAGCAAAACAAATATGACCCCTTCTTTTGGAGTGCTCACGATTTGGAAGAGAAGATAGTCAATAAACAAGTGATAAATATGTGATTCTAACTTATCAAGCAATTCTTCTTTATATATCCCGTGGGGGAGTAAATCAAATAGTGCTAATATCTTTTTTTTTTTTTTTAAATTACTTCTTTTTTTTTTCTTCCCGTGCTGGACCTCAAAACTACTTCTTAGTATTATGGATTACAAATAAGATCTCATTGTGAATGATTCCTCCAAATATCCTAAGGGTTTTCTCATAGTGAAGTTCTATCACAGTGAGACCCAGTAAATCACAGGAGCTGATGCTATGTTAAAGCTGACATACCCTGAGAATCTCCTGAGAAGCAGCAGGACATGGTCAAATTTGCTTGGCTCTGTAGCCAGTCAGTCCTGTGTTTAAATTCCCATTCCTCCACTTACTAGCTGTGTAACTATGGGCAAGTTACTTAATCTCTTTTAGCATGGATGTATGTATCATTTATCAAATAATCCAGATGATGGTGTAGCTTTATGTGAGATAACAAGTAGGTGTCCATTAAATATCAATTTTCGATCTTTTCCCTAAGAGTGAATTAGTAAGTGACAAAATAGATTTTGAACCAAACAGTTGAAGGAGACGGTGATGTAGACATTTCTGAAGTAAGCCTATTGCTCCATGTAATTACCAGATAATTTTTGCATTTATTCTAATTACTTATTAAATATTTAATTTATTCTTACTGTGTGCCAAAGCTACTAGTTCTGCTAGGTTATAGGGATACAGTGGTAAGTAGGACACAGTCTTTGACTTTGTGGAGCTGTTTTTAAATTTTTTGTTGCCTTTGATTACTTCCTTCTTTTCTTTCTCTCTCTTTTCCTTCCTTCCTTCTTTCATTCTTCTTCTTTCTCCCTTTTTTTCTCCCTTCCTTTCTTTTTTCCACCAGTGGGCTTTTCATGTGGGATCGTGTTTTAGAAAGCATGATTAAAACGATGTTTGAAATTATATGGGAAGTGGTGAACATAGAGACATAGAAAATGATGGCAAAATAATGGGGAGGCCAGTTTCCCTTTCTCTATCTTTTTTTTCTCATATGAAGAAGAGCCCACAGTTAGGACACTATTGCTGTGGAGAGTGACTCTTACATAGAAAGGATCTAGGGAGAGTATTTGTTGTGTAGGAGCATTAATTACAACCATGTGGGCCAACAGCCTGTTATGGAAATAATCCTTTTATTTGTGTAGCTCTTTACAGCAATGGGATGTGCCATCCTGGAAGCTGACCTGTGTTACTCTCTGCAGGGATGCAGGCCAGGGACAATTTACAAGTCTGTATTCTATGGTTGCTCTAAACAACTGGTAACTGTGGTCGGTGATGAGGAGGCAGGGGCTTTGCATAAATAGAAAAGCAAATGTATATTTGTCGGCATTGCTCTCTTCTCCTTTGCTTTTCTCTCTTTCCAAAAATAAAGTGCATTGTTCCCAGGGAGTGGAATTTGAAGTGGCAGCTGTCTGCCTGGCTGACTCCTTCCCGAAGAGCAGAGCACAAGGAAGTAATGAGGGTTAACTTGAGTTTGTTCTGTCCTCCGTAGACACTGGGATTCTAGCTGCCAAAATAGCTGCATTCACAGGGCGTGTGTCAGACTGAGCCAAAAATGCCCATTTGCTCCCACGTTTAAAAGTGATGCGCAAGCTCTGCAGGTCTCTGGGTCCCTGGGTTCTATACACGTGTTCCTCATTGGAAAGACTGTTCCAAAATAGTGGCATTTGTGAAAATAAATAAATAAATAAATAAAAAATAAAGAAAGAAAGGAAAAAAAAGTGACATAGCACCCCTTCTGTCCTCCTCTCTCTCTGAAAATCCCTTCACTTGCTCTGAGTCAATAACAATTCAAATGGCGTTTGATTTTGATTATGCTATTGTTTGTTCACCTGTTAATCTGAGGGGCTAGCTAAAATGAGGCAGGTGGGTGTGGACGTTGTACTATGCTATAGCGCTGGCTTTGAGAAAAACTTAGCATGTACTAGATGACAGCTCAGGATTGCTAATCTCAGGTTGTTTGCCCAGGGAAGGGGAAATTTTATTCAGGAAAATTCTGTGGGCAAAACTTAGGTGCATAATCAATGTTTCTGGAATTGAGTTACACTGATTTGGCTTGATTCAACAAGCACTAATTAAACCCTTTGGTGTAGTCAGTACACTAAGATATCTGTGTAAAAGAATCTAACCTTTCTTCAAATGGCTGTTTCAGCATTTTATGATGAAGCGATAGTGTGCATGTGATCCCGGGAGCATCAATCTCAGGTGGTGGTGGGAGAAAAGTTCCCAAGAGATGATGGCATTAGAGCTTGGGAAAAACAATTCTTGGCCACATTTTGTTATCAGGCACTAACTAAATGTGTAAGGGATGATGGAAGATGGCAGAACCTCCATCTGTCCGTCCATCCATCCATCCATCCATCCATCCCTCCATCCCATTTTAAAAATAGACTATATGCTAGGCGTTGGGATAAATAATAACATATGTTTCTACCATAAAAAGAACATTTTCTGGGTTGAATGGTAAACCTCCCAGCCCACTCTCCCTCCCCCAAGATATATTCCTAATCCCTGGAAACTGTGAATGTGTCCTCATTTGGAAACAGGGTCTTTGCATATGTAATTAAGTTAAGGATCTCACGATGAGATCATCCTGGATTATCTGGGTGGGTCCTGAATCCAGTGACCAGTGTCCTCATAAGAGACACACAGGGGAGAGACACAGGGAGAAGAGAAAAAGGCCGTGTGACGATGAAGGCAGAGATTGCAGTGATGCAGCCACAAGCCAAGGATGCCTGGAGCCACCAGAAGCTGAAAGAGACGGGATTCTCTTCTAGAGCTCTTGGAAGGTCTTGACAACTCCTTGATGTTAGGCTTTTGGCCTCCAGAACTGTGAGAGAGTAAATTTCTGTTGCTGTAAGCCTCCAAGTTGTGATAAATTGTTGCATTTGCTCTAGTAAACTAATACAGGGCATAAGCAGGTAATTTTATTCTGGAAATCCATAGACGGAAGCTAGCTCTTTCTGAGATTTCAGAGGCCTTTAACACTTGTTCATTCACTTCGTCCACGAGCACACAACTCAGGGTGACTCTGTGCACTGTTCTTGGTGCTGAGTAAACAAAGGTAAGTAAGGTGCAGCTTGGCCCTTTAAGGAGGTCACAGATGGAAGCAAAGCAGTAACTACCCAAGGAAATGAGAAGGGCCCTTAGAGGGGTGTGTGTGGGAGCACAGGGGTGGGGGGCTGGGCACCTCTGTTTTGGTAGGGAGATGAGTAGTTTATTAAAACAGAGCCACGTGCCCTATGGAGTGATGTGCATAAACCCAGGGGAAATCTTCTTCCACAAAAACCACTTCCGTGGGGTGAGCTATGGGTTCTCTACCCTAACCCCAGGGTCCCTTAAAGAAAAGAAAGACTGTGGCTTATAATTTATGGGCGCCTTTGGGGAAGAAAACTAAAGGGTCCTTCCTCGAGTAGGCTGGTGTGTGTGGAATTTATGTGTAGAGTTCCCTCTGATGTTGCCAGCCCTGGGTTTGAATCCCTAGGAGCTGGAGAAGGTAAGTGTTGATGGTGGGTGGGGACCACAGGGTGGAGTGGAGGGAAGGAGGGCATGTTCTGTTGGAGCCAAGACGTTCCCATCAAGAGTGAATTTTCCCAAAGCTACTCTTTTGTCTTAAAGACTTGTTTAAATACAGTCACTCTTTTATTAATTTATGGAACACTGATTTACAAGACGATGCTGTGCTAGGGGTCACGACAGGGTGGTACTGGAAGGCAGGAAGACCCTATGAGGAGCTGATTAGTCATATGGAGGGGAAGACAGAGACCTTGGCTCTGGGGAGCAATGTAAAGCCAAGCATGTTTTGCCCCAAATGTGAGTGTGCAGACAGACATGATAATATAGCTACGGATGCTTAGAAAAGGGAGGTCCCTGAAGGCCAGCATGGCCAGGAAAGGCTTTCTGGGAAATAAGAGACTCAAGGTGGGTGTTGAGAGGTGGAGAGGATTTAGATGAGGGCAGATGGAGGTTCATAGTTCTTTCTCCCTACCTCCTTCTCTTCCTTAAGCCTGGGGTAGGAAGAGGATAGCATACCCAAATGTCCACCATCAAAAAGGATTGTTATCGGAGAGCAGATGAAACATGTGTTAGCTGGGACATTAAATTCTGGTGAAAAAAAACAATCTTGCAAGACAAGAAAAAAAATTTAAAAAAATATATAGAAAATGTAATTTGTGGCCAGACCGTGAAGGCCTTGAGTGCCTGCTAAGGTGTTTGTATGTGATCTGAAAGGCAGTGGAGAGCCACTGCTGTTTCTTTTTTACTTTTTCCTTAAAAAGAATAAAAGTTATTTTCCATTCTAAAAGTAATAATGCTCATTACAGGAAGTAGAATGATTATGGAGAAGAAGAAAAATAAATCATCTGTAATCTCTCCTTAAAGAAATGATTACTGTCACGATTTTTCCTGCATATAATTTTTTTAAATAGTTGCAGAAATCACATATATACTATTTTATATCCTGCTTTTTAATCTTACCATTAGAACACAGGCATTTCCTGATGTTATTTCAGTCCTTCAGCCACATAGTTTTTAATGCCCACATCTAGGAGATACACATTAAATTTACTTAATCTTTCCCCTGTGGTTGAATATTTGATTTACTGGCACTTTTTCATTATTATAAATCATGCTGGGACAATCTTCTTCCGTATTTATGATTATTTCCTTTGGCTAGATCCCTAGATGGGGAATCACTGAATCAAAGGGCATGAACATCTTTAAGGTTCTTTGAACATTCTGCCAAATTGCTTCCTTGGGGGTTGTTGAGCTTTGGAAGTATGTGATGAGAGATGAGTGTCCATAGCTGAGGACAGGCAGGGCCAGGCCAGAGAGAAAGAGCATTCCAAACATTCTAGCAGGAAGAGACATTCTGGAGTCACCGAAGCCACAGGCCTGGTGATGTGCTGTCCTGATAGGAAAGCACTGCCAGCGCCCTTGCCATTTATAGCAAGCCAGCTTTGAGTTCTTCCCTGAAAGGACAGTAGGGCTCCAGCCACACTGACCCTTTTCTCTGCTCCTAGAGCACCTCGGGCTCACTTCCACCACAGGACCTTTGCATTTGATTTGTTCCTCTATTGGGAATCCTCTTTCCTCAGGCCTTATCATGCCTAGTGCCTTCGTATCATCCTCTGCTTCCAGCCACTTCTATCAAGTTGGTTTTATTCTTAGAACTTATTACTACTGACCCATAGTCAACATTCAATAGGTATTTGTAGAATGATGGAAGTCATTCACTCATTTGTTTAATCTATGAATATTTTCTGAGGGCCACTTTAAAATATTTCCATTGTTCTTCAGATAAAGAGCAAAATACTAATATAACCTATAGAACTGGTCCAGAGCTGGTCCCCATCCCACCTCTCCTGTCTTAACTTGAATCACATCTTGCCTTAGTCTCTGTACATCAGTTATACTCACTTTCTTTATGTACTTGAATGTGCCATGCTTCTTACTGCCACAGGGACTTTGCACATGCTGTTCCTTCTTCCTGAAACATACTTCTTCTTGTTTTTACCTCATTAACTCCTATTCATCTGTCGGATCTCAGATCAATGGCACTTTCATGGAAATCTTCCCTGACCCCTTAAACGAGGTCAGATTCCTCTATTATATAATTTCTTTAGTTTCTAAAAATTGTCCCCAATGAACCACATTCATGCCCTTTCATGGTTCCCCATTTCTTTAATCTACTTTGGCCGTCTGACTCATTTCACTGCCCCCTCTCAGAATCCTGCCACCCTGCTGTAAGAAGCCCAAGCCACATGGAGAGGACATAGGTAAGTGCTGTGATTAAAAGCCCCAGCTCGAGGTCCGGCCAACAACTAGAATCAACGATCATGTTGAGCTTTCATGTACCTCCAGCTCTGGCTGCCATTTGACTGCAACTATATGACAGAGCCAAAGTCAGAACCACCTGGCTGAGCCCAGTCAGTCCACAGAATCATGAGAAAAAAAAGTAAATGTTTGTGTTAAACAACCGGTTTTGGGATTATTTGTTACTCAGCAATGGATATCTGAAACACACTTACAACATTGTATTGCTTAGAGCAGGGGTCCTCAAACTACGGCCTGCGGGCCACATGCGGCCCACCGAGGACATTTATCCTGCCCGCTGGGTGTTTTTCCCGTTTTGTTTTTTTACTTCAAAATAAGATATGTGCAGTGTGCATAGGAATTTGTTCATAGTTTTTTTTTAAACTGTAGTCTGGCCCTCCAACGGTCTGAGGGACAGTGAACTGACCCCCTGTTTAAAAAGTTTGAGGACCCCTGGCTTAGAGTATATCATTCCTCTCCTTCACTGTGCTCATCACAGCTGTGACTGTGTGTTTCTTGCCTGATTATTTAATTGCTGGTTCTCTAAGGATTCTTTTCTTACTAGTCTATAAGCTTTATGCAGGCAAAGACCATACTGTATGTATTTTGAAAATGTATTTTGTTTTTATTTTGGGATTTTGTTTTGGCTGAGCCGATTGTCACTTCACGGCCACCAAGAAATGTTTGGGGAACCTGCTGTGGTGTGAATTTCAGGGGAGGGAGGGTTTTGCTTTCCAACAAGAAAGATGGAAAGTCAAATATTCTCTTTTTGCTCCCTGACAGACAGGGAATGCCATGTGCCCTGAGCTCAGTCAATCGGATGCTCCTGCCTGTGTCATGAAATCTGGAGCGAATGATGCAGAGAAGCAGGAAGGGCTAAGGATTCAGTCTGGTAGCCCCAGTAGCAGCATCTAGTGTCCAGTGGTGGCAGCATTGACACCTTAACCAACTCCTCTGAGGTGTAACCTTGGCTGTGCTTTGGTGGCCCAAATTCCCTTAGTTCCTGTCTATCCATTTTACGAGTTGGTTTTTCAAAGTGGCTGGTGGTCCTCTGGGCTACTTTTTAGCCTTCCAGAAATTTTCTTTACATGTAAGTTAGCCAAAGTTGCTTTCTGCTGTATATGACCAAGGATGCTGACTAGTTACACAGTACCCAGCAGGGTAACTAAGGCATGAAAGGTGTTTAAAAAGTATTCTTAAAGGAATGGATGAGAATGTGCCAGGGACCCAGGTGGATATCAGGGATTCCAGGATAAATAAATCTCTAATTCAGAGAAGCTTATATTTTACTAAGTTATAGATAAGCAAATACAATAATTATAGGTTAAATACTGCAAGAGTGATAGACACAAAATTATGGGAACTAACTGTATCTAGGAGAGGGAGGGGGATAGGATCCCTTTGAGTTATGTCAGTGACCGTAATTAGAACAGCAAATGTTTGTTGACTGAATGGATGAATAAATAAATGCAACGTGGAAATAATGTATATGAAAATATTTGTCAGTTGTAGAGTGCTACATAAGTGGAAAGTGCTATTCTTAGAGTAACACTGGATTTCATAAGACTACGTTGCAAGTAGAAAACCCAAGTCAAACTAGCTTAAGTAAAAAGAGAATTGATTGGCTCATATAGCAGAAAAGTCCGGGGAGTATAATAATTTCAGGTGTTTGAGTATTGTGACCAACGTCTCCTTGGCTTTGATCTTATTTGCATTGGCATCATTCTCAGGTTATCTCTAACTGGTGGCTCCCAGACATTTAAGGCGTCTGTCTCAGCTTCAGGCTCAGAAGAAACAAACAAAAATAGAGGCTATTTCTGGTTGTTCCAGCACAAAAACTTGTGGTTGCATCAGTTGGACAAGATTGGCCTTGTGTAGATAATATATATGATATATATGATACTCAAATTGGCCTGACCTAGTTCATGGGTCTATCCCTGGAGTTGGAGTAGAGGCCAGCCCTACTGCAACTACTAGTGGTTTGGGTCATGGGCACTGCATATGGTTAAATCTTGGTTCTGCCACTTAAGAGAAAATTACATATTTATCTCTGTGTTAGGGGAGACATCTCTCAAATGGGAATTATAATAGTACCTACATCAAAGAGTTGGTATAAAGATTAGATGAATTAATGTATGCAAAATGCTTAGCCTGGCACGTGGTAAGAGCTTAATGCATGCTAGTTATCATTCTTAGCTATTACTTCATGCACTGAGAATAGGGAAGGGATGGTTTCCAAAGGAAATTCAGGAACTGTTACCAGAAGAGGGTATGAATGAATGCTCGAAAGGCAAAAACAACAAACGTCCACTACACTTCATCCCCAAGTTCTAAACAACCAACCGATGGAGGGAAGAAGCCAATAATCTCTTGCATGAAGCCAGCTGGGATTCCCAGCTGCCTCTTGGTGTCAGTCTTATCCCCCTAGGAGAAGTTCCAAAGCACAATCATGCCCACCTGATCAACACCCAGCAGGGCTGAATGTCTCCCTGGCAATCAGTCCTCATTTTTCTAGGCTTCACCTTTGGGGCAATCTTAGAAAATTCATGCCCTGGCCAGCCCGAGTGCATATTAAAACCATTTCAAAATGTTGGAAGAGGAAGTCTGCATGCTTAATGTGTAATTTAGCTGAAAGAACTGGAACAACTTGCATTTTGGTATGTTCCTCATTTTGCAAATGAATGTTATTTTCATAATGGACCATAATGGCTCCCTCGGAGTTATTCTGGTCTGTCATATTAATGTGGATTATGGTGCTTTAATAAGAGTTGACTTTTGACTCTTTGGGCTGTGCATCGTGGTTGCCTGGCTGCTCACATATCAAATCATCAGTCATTATTGTTCTTGTGAATTAATATTTATTCCTTATTTCATTACTTCTATGGGATGAGCAGGAACCTGAATAATATATATCAACAAGCCCCAAGCTATGTCAAAGGCTTGAAGTGACAAAGGACTGGTTTTTTAAGTCCTTCCAAAATTCCAGTCCAGGAAGCATAGTGTCCATATTGTTTAATTTTGCCTGAGGTCTCTATGTCTTCATCATTCTTCTCTTCTCTTTGGAGACAGATTCAAGAGATGGTCCAGACTTCTGATTTTGCTTAGCTCAATCTTTTTCAAGATGGGGTGCTCACATCATAGAATAATAACTGGGCAAGAAGGATATTCAAGAATTCCTGGAGAGCACCTCTGGCAGAGAACTGGTTTTGAGCTAGGTTCCTGGAAAGAAAACATAAACCCTTTAAAAAAAATTCTTAAAGGAGTGCTAGAAAATCCGCAGACCCTTCTGTGTTAAGAGTCCAGCACCAATGCTTAGAGACACCTGGGGGGTGGCTGTGACAATCTACAGCTGTTAGGCACCGGTGACACACTCTTCTGCTTAGTATACAGCAAGATTTAAAGCTTCTTTTGGTTTCTTGATGCAGCATCTTATGAGTTCTAGACTCACTGCTAGAGGGTAACCACCAGCTCCTCTCTCCCTAGTACACAGACTCTCCTCCCTCCAGTGCGAACTGATTCCACAAGCCCCATTCTAAATGGCACCTCTAATCATGGCCTGTTTCTCCTGTTGCCTCCTACCTCGGCCTTAACCTCCTGTAGGACAACCATTTATTTTACATATTCTGGACAGACTCAATATCAAATGTTACATGGCTTCGTTACAATATGTGTCAAGCTCTATGCACATCCTTGGTTTGAACTAAATGGTCACATGATTCTCCCTTCATTAGCGGCATTACTGAACAGTCCTCAATTGCTGCCCCATGAGACAGTAGACGGCATCGTCAGCAGAGTCTGAGAGACTAGGGTTCTCATCTCGATAGGACAAACTTACTAGCTGTGCAATTTAGAGCAGCTTACATCACCTCTCTGATCCTCAGTGTCCTCATCTGCAAAATGGGCATGCTCATATATACTGCAAGGGGCTTTGTTTGAAAATCAAATGAGACCACATCAGTAACACACTCTGTACACTGCTGGGCACACAGCACACTTGCAGTAAATGGTTGTCGTTGCTATTTGCAAAATCATTCTGGAAGACAGAAGGTAGATTTGTCTTGTCTGCAACCCTTCCCTGTCTCTTTCTTTTCCTTTCTTCTTCCTCAGTCTCCAGTCTCTTCCACCTTTTTCAATCCCAGCCACAGCTTTGAGAAGATGGAAGAGGATAGAGCTGTTTATTTTGAGACTAAATTCAACATTGACCCTCAGAAAAAAACAACCCCTGCAATATGCTCTATTACCACACAAGCGTCACATTTAAACAAAGCCTTTTGGCCTGAACTGAAAATTACTGTCCCTCTGGGAGGCATAAACTGGAGGGGCTGCCCGCGTGGAGGAGGGACGCCCGGCAGCTGGCAGGGCTGTGTCCGAGGGAAGGAGAAGCCGAACTCCCTGCTTTATGCATTGATTTCATTTGGAAAATTGTGCTCCCCTTTTTCCCCTCCACAGACAGGGGAACAATAGCAATCTGTTAAAATGTTGGAGAGCAGGAAAGCAACCACTATATGCTGAAATTAATAAGCCCCCCATTCATCTACCAGCTAGAGAATTCTGTTGGGACTGCAGAAAGGTCAGATGATAGAGTCTAAAAATGGTATGTAGATATGACTCTGCACAAAAAAACACCAAAAACCAACCAAACAAATAATAGTGGAGCAGAGACACTTTTCTTTGCATGGGTAAAACAATGTTAATTGTTTTTTTTTTTTTTTTGAGACAGGGTCTTGCTCTGTCACCCAGGCTAGAGTGCAATGGTATCATCATAGCTCATTGCAACCTCAAACTCCTGGGCTCAAGCGATTCTCCCACCTCGGCCTCCCAGAGTGCTAGGATGACACATGTGAGCCACCACGCCCAACCTAATATTGATAAAAAGCAGGCATTTATTAAGCACTTTTTATGGACCAGATGTTGAGCTAGGTGGGGGCTTCACATACGTGAACTCATTTAATTCTTATAACCACCCTACAAGGGAGGTACTATATTTATCTTCAGTTTTGCAAATGAGGAAACAGGCACAGAGATGTTCAGTAACTTACCCAAAGTCACACAGTCTGTGATTTGAGCCCCACCATTCTGGCTCCAGAGTCCATGTTCTTCATTCCCTCTCTCATTTGGTGTGAGATGCAAGTGAGTTTGCACACACTACATGTGCACTTAGCTGTGGACACTGAACCAACACCTGTAAAACTGCATGGATCCCTCTCGTGGACCTGACACCGTGTTGTCTTTGGTAGATTATGGTTGTTTGCATGGTTGTCTTGTCATCCCCTTAGACGTTGTCAGATCCTTGAGGATCTTTCCGTTTCAGTGTTCCCTATAGTCCCGAACACTGCACCCGGCACAGAGCAGGGCTCAATGGTTGTGTGTTGTGTTGAGAACGGGTAGATGCTAACCAGGGTGATGCTGACTGTAAATGTGAATCAGACATTGCAGAGAAGATGGAGACCAGCGAGGGAAAGAGAGGCTGGAGAAAGGTCTGGGGAAGAGATGGGAAGTGAAGTCAACAGAGGGAGGGCTGAAGAAGGGTGCTCACGATGGGGAAGACACACGAGAAAAGGACAGAAACAAGAAGGGAAATGGTGTGGCAGATGCTAATGGGTATATCTGGTCAACCAGAGTGACAACTTCAACTTGGTGCAGCCAGTGGCCACCTGGGCTGGCAGAAGTTCTTTAGCTGGGATGGCGCATGGGGAAGGCAGTGCATTCAGGAGCCTGGGGGGCCAACATGGCCCAGTGGTTAAGTGCATGGAATCTTGGGGTCACATCTCAACTCGGCCGTTTTCCAGTTGTGGGATCTTGAGCAAGTCACAAACTGCACATCCCGGTCAAGGTGCTCAGAGAAGATTAAATGCGATGATGTGTGGACAGTGCCTAGTGGTTGACAGTAAACAGTGTCAACTACCACTGTCTACCTGAAGCTGCGAGATGCAGGACAAACTGAGGAGGAGGGAGACTGAGTGGGCTTGGGTGGGGGGTGAGTCTGAAGGCCAGGACAATTGCAATAACCACAAGAAAAAAATTCTAATATTTAATGGGCTTTACACTTAGGCTCCTTGTCACATAATAACCCAGCAGGTGAGTGGTTATCCTACAATTGCAAAGGAGTTCATGCCGGTTTGGGTCACATGTGCTCTGTCTGGCTCCCAGGCAGACAGGCTTCCTCCTACCATATCTCGCTGATGTGGCTCAGGACACGAAGATGAAGGGAAGTTCACTGGTGGAAACATCCTTAGGCTGCAACTGGGGGACATCAGGTAAGTGCCCGAACTTTCTGGAGGTCTCTATTTAACTCCTTCTGCCTTTGAGAAACATACAAGCCCCCCTGACCCCACTTCCCAGAGATTCTGCCAAGGCCACCTGCTCCATTTCCTCCGTAGAATCCCCATCTTCTGTGTACCCCATTAACCGAGAAGCTTTGTATCGAGCTTAACTTTCTGTAGTTTGTTTTATATTTTGTTGCCACTTCCAAACAAATTTATAACTTAAAAAAAAAAATTTCTAGGACCCATAGGTGAGCTCCAGGAGGGCAGGGTTTTTTTTTTGGCTTGTTTACCATTTTATCCTCTGCCTGGAACAACGCCTGGCACATAGTAGAAGCACAATAAACATCTGTTGAATGAATGAACGTGCTTCTTCAAACTACACATACCTCCTGGAATGTTCTATGTCCCTGGCACATGTGCAGACAGTGATAGCTGGTACTGTTAATATTATTATGGCAATCAACTCACTCATCTCCCCAGCCTCACTTCCTGCAGCCCCAGTTCAATAGCGAGACTGTGCATTCTGTCCAGTCAGTGTCCTGGGGGCTTTAGGATCTTTGGTCTCTTATTTCTGAGTTGTGTAAAGGGCACAGCATGGAGTAGGCGCTCAGTCAGCGCTGAGAGATTGATCTGTTGCTGTCGCGCAAGTGCGTGTGCGCGCGCGTGTGTGTGCAGGTGGACGCGGGTGTGGTTTCCATACCAGCCTGCCTTCCGTGGGGCCGGAGGATGTTTGCTGAAGTTAGTCAGAGTGGCTGGGACTCAGGACTCTTGGGTTCTCTTCCTATGATTCATGGGCATTCTGGGGAAGTTCTGTGAAGCCCTTAAACTGTGGTGAAAGCTGGTATTTAAAAAAAGAGGATGACTTCGTTCCCTGTTCCTTTTTGTACATTTTTCCACTAGCCCACAAGCTCCTCCAGGAAATTTTGGATCTTTAGCCATCCTTAGAACAAGTCATTTTATTATTAGTATTTATTTCTACTTTTTTTTTTTCATAAGCTGTCTACTAATCAGGCATTCGCTTATAATGTTTCATTCATTGTTTTGACACTCACTTATTCTGCCCCTACTGTGTGCCGGGCACTGGCTGGCAGGACGGAAACGACACACATATCTGTCCCTGGGGGGCTCCTGGGGTGAAATGGCTGACAAGGGTCTGGGAGCAGAGATCTGGGGGAGCGGTGTGGGAGGGTGGGGCAGGATGAGGGTCGGGGGTTCAGGGGTGATGTCCAGAGGCGGGAGAACTCTCTGAAGGAGACTCACAGGGTGCCAGGAATCACGCTAAGCACATTATAGACATTATCTCATCCACTCCTCACCGCTCGATGAGGTAAGTGCTATTATCCCTGTTTTTGTGTGACCTCGGGTGAATTACTTCACCTCTCTAAATCTTAGTTTCCTCATCTGTAAAATGGGATCTGCAAAACCTCAGAAAATTACAATGAGGATTACATGTTTGAAAATGTATGCAAGGTATTTAGCAACATGCTAATTTGGCGTTACTAGATGGCTTATAAATGTTGCCTACTGTTATTATCATGCCGGGGAGTGAGGGGAGCAGGGGGTGAATGATTTGTTCAAATTCCCTTAGAAAGTTAAGGAAGGGCCCAAGCAGGATCCTGTGCTCTTGGATGCAGCCCATACCCCTTGCATGTCTGCTTGGGAGTTTAGGAAGGGTTTGGAGAGTTCTTTCCGGATGGAAATGTGTATTACAGAAAGGTTTTTCAGCAGGGGGTAGCCACCCTACACCTCTTAATCTATGCCATGACCTCATTCATAGTGGGTATGCTAGTTACCTGCTTCATCTCTAAAATGGATGTGGTCACCTTCTTCCTTGGCTTCCAAACATGGAAGCTCTTGCTCTAAAGTGCCCTCCTCCTTTTGCATTGTCAAGGAGTTATCTATAGTGGAAATGGTGAAGCCAGCAGAGGATGAGGGATTCTCGCCATGGAGTTTCTGGGTGGCAAATAATAAAAAGAAGTCATTCTTACAGGAGGTGGGTGGAGGGAAAGAAAAGAGAAAAAAAAAAAAAAGAAAGAAAGGGAAAATGAAAGCAATCCATTTCTGGCTCTGGTGCTGCTAACTGAAGTCATTTTTTACCCTCTGTACAGAGTCACCACCAAGCTCTTCTTGGAGCCACCTCCCAGGGCAGTTGTAAGGAGCCCTGATAAAGATTTATGTGGTTTGTTTTCTTTCTCCAAGCCTTTGAAGATCAACAGAGGAGGTAATGTTTATGGTTGGTTGGTTAACCCTATGGCTCTCTGGGGTCTCCTTCTGTGACCCCCGGGCTGAGTCTCAAGGCAGGAGGCAGCAGGCCTGGGCTGCCCCATCTGGGGAACTGGCTGTCTAAAGGCCAGGGTTGGAGACAATTTCAGGCCCAATGTTTCTGGAGACTTTGCTTACCACAACAGCATCATCCCAGCAGAACGCCCCCAGCGTCTTCGGAATAGAACCAATTCATCCCACAGGGTAGTGAACTCTTGAAAATCAGCGTCAAGAGGAAAAAAGAGGTTGGCGGGGGGGGGGTGATGCTTATAAGGTTGGATTAGCAAGACATGAATAGATTTGGCTCTGAAATGGCTAATCTTGGTCAGGTGAAGGCAGAATTGCACAGGGTTCTCTGGTGCGAAGGACGTTATAGGAAGATATGTATATACTTAAAAAATAAACGAATCTCTGCTTTATTTTTTTAAAATGTTAATATTTTCCTGGCACTGCTGGTTAGTATTACTTCTCTGGGTGTCCTGAACTTCATTTCTGAGACCCAGCTGAAAACCCTGGACAGCTGGAGGGAGGCAGACACCTTGGAGAACCGAAATATTTGGTATGCCTTTCCGACCTTATTAAAAAACTAATCCGTTTGTTTTTTTTTTTCACATGTTCCTCCACATCCTAGGATACTACTACTGAGAGAACATTGGAAAAACGTGTCTTTTGGAGTTACACTGGCCAAGAGTTCAGAGAAGCAGAGGGTTTTAGTTCTTTGCCTCATGCAGGAAACTCTGTAAATTTAAAGCTCCAAATCTTCCATTTTTAGCAGTGGGCCTCTCTAGAGTTCTCCCTCTAAATAAGGGGTTCCTTTGAGAATTTAAGCTCAGGAAAAATGTTAGTTTATCCATTTATTGATTGATTGGTTCATTTTTCAGTCAATGAACTGGCTATAAGGTACTCAATACATTTGTAAATCATGTCAAAGATCTCAGGGAATCCATGGCAGTCATTTCCCACTTGTTATGGCCGAGGAAACTGAGGCACAGTGGGTTTGAATAACTGGGTGCACAGCATTTCTGACTCTTTACATAAAGTTCTCTTTCCTAGAACCTGTACTGGAACAATTCTAGACTTGGGAGCCAGAAGGACCTGAGCTCAACTCCTCTGTCTTCCACTTACTTCAGGTGGGGTCTTGGGCAAGTTATTTAATGTCTTCAAGCCTTAGTCCATTCATCTGCAGAATGGGGACCAAAGCACTGATACCAACCTTGCCAGGGTTGTGGAGAGAGAGAGTGAAACCAGACAAGGTGTTCAGAGTCCCGTTTGAAGAAGTTTTCCACTGGGGAGTGTGAATATTGGCATTATCAGGTTTGCTTTCGTCCTGGGGTCCGAGAGGAGTGTTTCAAGGTGCCAGAGAGCCCAACTGGCCTTTCAAAGGTGCAGATCCCACCTTGGGTGCTGTGCTTTCTGTGTTGGGCAGCGGTGGTCTTGAGAGCTGTCAGCTTTGGTTTCTCCACCAGGAGGTAGAAATATTTAACATAACACGGTGACCTCATCAGGGGCATGCCAGATGCTATCATCCATAAACAGCCATTTATTCAAGTCGAGCAGGCCCCACATGCCACAGGTAAGCTGGGGAAAGAGAGATTGAATTGTTCAGTCCTGCAGGAATGGAGGTCGAATAGAAAAGCAACACCACCCTTACTCATAACTTCCAACTGCTGCAAGTGTTTTTTTTTTTTTTTTTTTTAAAGCAGGTTAAACAGGTTTTCCATTGGAAAGGTGTGGAACAGACTCGAAGCAGGACAATGACAAAATTTTCTTTTTTAAAAAATCGTCTTCTTCCTACCCATCCCCAGACTCGCTCTCATCTCAAACCATGATACTCCTGACCCCACATTTTAGCATTCGTTGCTGCTCCTGTTTCCCACCCCTGAAGGAACACGGAAGGCACACGTGAGCCTGATTCAACTCCATAAAGGCACACTCTTCCCAAATGAGCAAAAATATTCCCACTTAATAATGTACACAAAATGTTTATGAAATGAGAAGGGGGAGATTCAGAAGTTACAGTGGGAGCTGGCAAAAGGTAGTGCCAAATGTGTGTGAGAGCATCTCTGATGGTTTTTTTGCAATGGCCATTTAGAATGTATGTGTAGACATGTTCTTGCTCCCTCCCTGGAAGGCCCCTGTCTCCCCACCCCCAGCCCCAGCTGCACATGCACACACGAACCCACATATATATGCATGCACACTCCGACCGAGGAATCCAGCATAACACGGGGCTGTTCTTTATAGGCCAGGGAGCTTGTTGTTTTAGCCTGTTGTTTTCATTTCTGTGCACCTGCACCCCTTGCCTAAGACCCCCGCCACATTGCCCCCACCTTGGCCAACAACACGGGGATGTGTGTTTCTGAATAAGTCACACATTATGCAATTTGGTTTCCTCAGGAATTTGGTAGGAAAACTCTGGATCCCCGTGAATTGGGCTTAATTGCATCCTTCAGGTCTTGGGCATATTTCACCTGCCTTGGGTTTGTTCTTTGGGAACTCCTCAGTCCCCATTACTTCCCTTTTAGCCTTCCTACCCCCAGGAGCTGCATGCACAATGAGGTTGAGGTTTCTACTGTTAACAGGACAATGAGCTGGGTATGTAGGTGGTAAGGACAGCCTGGGCTTCCCCACATTCTGGTGGCCAATGGGTGGGTAGAGAGTGGGCTCCAGGCTCCATGTTGATGAAGAGCTATTTCCATGTGTTTGATGTCCAGCCACGATGGAACCCTATTTGCAAATGCTAAGTAACCAGCCTGGTCAATATGGTACAAATTACCAATAGCAGCAGGGGGAATGTTGACTGCTGCAACTTGGGCTTTGAAGAGATTACTGTGCTCTTGGTGCAATTCAGGACCAATGAGGTCTTAAATCCAATTTCCATTTAGTGGGTCTCTAAACCATGGCAGAGACAGCATTGCAAAAACAAAGCAGTGGCTTTGTCCTGGTGGGGGCAAGCCAATCTGGACCCAAATAAGACTCAGAGGAAAATCATCTCAGGGTTGTCTGTGCCTTACTATGAAGGTGACCTTACTTTCTTAACCAGAGAGAGGACTGAAGGTTAGAGAATCAACGGTTGCTCTTTAGGATGTGACGAATGAGATGAAAAATGAAGAATGTGGGTTCTAAGCTCATCCTTAGGTACCCAATGTAGACATCACCTTTACAGTCTCCCTGAGACGTGGTGGTCCTGCTTCTCGTTGAACACAGGGATCTTCATACTGCTTCAGCATCATTCGGCAGGTACCATTCCACTCTTAGACAATGGTTATCATTTGAATGTTTTTCTAGTAAGGTTAAATTGGTCTCCTTACCAGATCCATCTTTTCGGTCACTGAATTCCTTATCTATTGCTGTATAACAATTTGCCCTCAAAATTTAGTGTCTTAAAAACAACCAACCGTATTATCTCACAGTTTCTGAGGTTCAGAAATTCAGGAGCAGCTTAGCTGGGTGGTTTGGGCTTAGAGTAGCTTGTGGGCTTAGAGTAGCTTAGAGTAGCTAGTAGTCAGGAAGTCAGTCAGGGCTGTAGTCGTCTGAGGCTTGACTGGGGGTTGGAAGATCAGCTTCCAAAATGGCTCACTTGTACGGCTGCTGGCAGAATGCCTCAGTTCATGGCCGGTTGTTGGCAGGAAGCCTCCATTCCTTACCAGGTGGATCTCTCCACAGAGAATATGGCTTGAGTATTCTCACGACATGGCCACTGGTTTCCCCAAGAGAAAGTGATCCAAGGGTAAGAGCCAGGAGGAATCCACAATGCCATCTGTGACCTAGTTTTGGAAGTCACGCATCATCACTTTTGCCATATTCTAATCAATAAAAGCATGTCACTAAGTTCAGCCTACATTCGGGAGACAGGGGGAATTAGGCAATTAGCCTCCATCTTTTGAAGGGAGGAGAATCAAAGAATTTCTGGACCTATTTTTAAGCTAACCATAGCCATAGTTCTCCTAAATGGTGCTACATAAAATAAGTCTATTTAACAATTATCACAGTTAGTCCTCCAGATAGTCGACTGCAGTTACCATATCTTAACACCTCTGGCTAAATATCTTCAATTCCTTTGACTATTTTTATGCACGACTTGGCATATGTCTCCCTATTATCTTTGTCAGTATAACAACGAAGCTAAAACATGGTACCCTGGATTGAATAGAAGACTCGAACTGTGGATATAGACTACTATATTGTTAGGTCTCATTGACATGTGCTAAGCACAGGGCCTGGCATTTAGTAGGTACTCAACTAATGTTTGCTATTGAAAGAATGAACAAATGACTGAGAATATGATTGGAGCTATTTCTGTTGAAATACCTAGAGACTGCATTTATGTACTTTTTAAAGGCAGCTTTAATTCTGTTACTTAATTTGAGTTTATTAACTAAAATGGATACATCAATTTTTTTCCCAATTCTTTGCCCAGCTAAGATTCTCCCATTTTGTTCTCACATTTTAAAAAATCTAAATATGGAACTTTTCTTTAGTCTCTACTAAATGATATCTGCTGGTCAAGACCATTTTGAATCATAAGTCTATCTTCTAGCAGAAGCTATCTCTCTCAGATTTATATGGTCCAAAAATGTCATCTAGGAGTTGCCCATACAAGTCATTGATTAAATATTACTTCTTCAAGCAACCAACTTATTTCATCTATACATGTTTGTTTTGCCACGAGGGCTCCCAATTTCCTGCTCCTCCCTCTCACTGGGCTCTGCATGCAATCAGCACTCCAAAAATGACAAACCACCCGTAACTAACTTGTTCTAACTGCACTTAAATCCAAGCCATCCTTAACAGATGTAGCCCTGTCTCTTGGTAAAGACCTTTAGAAAGAAGGAGAGGTTCCACTGCCTCCCACAAGTACCCATTTCCAAAGTCCAACATCTGGAGGTTAGGGAGAAAAGAGTGGGGAGGATGATGTATTGGCAGAATAACTGGGGTGGAAAGGATTTATTCTTAGCTTTTTTAGCAGGCACCAAGGTCTTTTTTGGGGTGAGTGGGTGGAGGGAGAAGTAGGACTGGGGAGGATGGGTCACAACCCAAATCTTAACATCCAGCAGAGGTGTCCATTTAAAAAGTTAATGTAGGGAGTAAGGAAGGGACGAGTCCTGTACAGACGTCAATGTCTGGGGCCGGTTAGGAGAGTTCATTTGGATGAACCCAAAGATGTTAAGAGGAGGGAGCTGAGTTTTCTTTGCTCAAATCAGATGTGGCCAAATTCTGGGCTTAGTTTATTTTCATCTTGTTCTACTTTATTACTGTTTTAAGTTACAGAAATAATATGTGCTTTTTAAAAAAGTCAAATAATTCAGAATTGTGTAAAAACGTTAATAATCTTCTCCTTCCTTTTCCTAGCTCAAACTCTGAAGTTAACAGCTTATGTTTCTTTTCATATTTATTTCTATGTGTGTATATGCAACACATGTATGCACAATTTAATAGGATTTAAGACAATTATAATACTTCTAGCAGGCTGGATCAGAAGATACATTGTGCCCTTCCACCTTCCTTTTTTTCTTTTTTCCTCATAACCCATCAAGGTTGTCTTTCCAGATCAATATAAATGGCTTTTACTCATTCATGTAATATAATGCAGCAGGATTGGTCCAACTGTTCCTCTATTTGCACTCAGGTTGTCTTCAGTTAGTTTTGTCACAACCAGCAACTGTGCAATAAGCATGCTGCACAGATATCTTTACCCACTGACGTTGTTATCTCTATTGGATAGATTTCCTAAAGCGGGATTTTGATTCTACTTGGTAGCACGTTTTACATTCTTTAATGCTGGTTAATAACAATAAACAATGTACTGTCTTCTCTCCCTTCTCTCCTAACTCTCTGAGCCATTATTCTATTTAGTTATGCAGTGGCTGATTTCCCAAAGTGATGATTTAATTGAGATAAAATCCAGGAAAAGGCATCTGCTCGCTGTTTGGGTGGGGTTGTAGGTTGGGTTAACTTAAATGGACCCAGTTTTGAGACTGGTCTATGTGTGTTGGTGAGTGTGTATGTATATATATATATGTGTGTGTGTGTGTGTGTGTGTGTGTGTCTTAAATGACTCAGCTGAAATGCAAGGACTAACCATATCTATAATAAATATCATTACACATTAAATAAAATCAATGGATTTCAATACTGAAGTATGGTACAGTAGAGAGAGCAAAGGATTTAAAATGAGAAGACCTGGGTCTGAATTTTCTGGTTTTTATACCTACTGGCTATATGCTCTTAGAGTTGATATCATCATAAGAAAAATGGGCATGATTACCCTGCCTGCCTTACATGTTGTGAGGATTAAAAGAGAGATTACATTGTAAACTATACAGCCGCCCCCATGTGTTTTAAATTTATTTAATGCAAGCAAAAACACATTAAAGGAAGGTATTGTTCTTTTTCAGCAAGCAAACAAACAAACAAACAAAAACACAAGGTCAGAAAGAGGCCACCAAGACCCTATGTTGGAGGGGTCTTCCAGAAACCCAGGAGGGCAAATTCCAGTGGTACCCAGGGATCATAGAGGGACTGGCTAGGTGGAGTGCAAGGAACCAGAGACTTATGATTAAGAGTGTATTTAAAGGCTGCTCAAGCATTTTCTGCATTTAAGGGCCCATATATCACCTGGCTGACCCAGGTTAGTTTCTTTTGGGGAGCTGATTGGTTTTGGTAATTGGTCTAAAGATTATTTCTGATAGGCTGAGGCTGCTGGCTGCAGTCTTGTGGTGAGAAGCCCTTGGTCACTTTTCAGGTGTTCTCTTCATTCATTAAGGCAACCAATACATTGATGTGCCCAGGACTGCCCTGGTTTTAAAACTGAAAGTCCAATATCCTCAATCCTACGCTTATTGGCCATCTTTTGTCTCCATCTTCATACCTGAATGGCTAAAACTCTTTAAGGAAAATATGTCATGATCATGAAAGTTGCCCTCAATCTCTCACTTCCCAGGAGGTTAGTCTTGATCCTTTAACTTTGCTTTCATAGAATATTAATATTCTGTGAGAAGAAGGGAGGGGTTTTCTCATTAAAATGGAATAATAGCTACTTTTCTTAATGGAAAAGAAAAAATTAAGATGACAGAATTTCTTCAATTTTCAGTCTTCCATGCATAGTGTGATTTCTGACTTACCTTCTATCATTTGCCTACAACTTATGACTTTTAAATCTATGATAGGATCGTATGTTAAACTAAAATTTCATACGTAGATACAATGATATACTGTAGAGAGCTGTGACTGCCAATGGGCTTTGCCTTATGGAGTAAACTTTAGGGCCATTTTTAAAGGGCTTGCTTTGATGGAATGTTAAATAGGAATACTTCAAAAGGTTACAGAGAAGGGAAGTATATGTCCCAGTTTTCCCAGGTAGTTCTTGGTAAGCCTGTGTCCCAGGATCCTACTCTCATGATCAAAAGTGTTCCAATTTGGAAGACAAATTATATTTTCTCCCTAGTTATGGGGGACCTGGTAGGAGGGAATATTTTTTGTTACTGGCTAACATTTGCTAGTGATGTTGCAGGCATTGGTTTGACCACTTTTTATGCATTTTTCTCATTTAACCCTTAAGACCATAATTGGATGCTATTAGAGATAAACAACCTAAGTCCCAGACAGGTAAGAAACTTGCCCATGTTCAAAAAGCTATTAAGTGACAGTTATTAAGTAGAACCCATGTCTGGCAAACCCCAGAGCTTGTGCACTTAGTTGACGGATTCTTGTTTTCATCCTTTTTTATTAGCAAGTGGTCTGAGATGTTGGACTTGAGTACCAGCTGCCTGAAATCCTCAAGAATTCCAAGGAAGCAGATGTAACCTCAAGTGGCCAGTGGGGCTTCCTTCTGGGGAAGCTGTGTCCCTTGGTTAGAGAAAATGAAGTGTTTGTACTCATCTGAGTATTTCAGATAATCTGGAGGGACACCCTGTCCATCCCTTATTGGGAGGAATGCCTGTTTACAGGCATGCTGAGCTTGTTTTTTTTTTTTTTATTATTTTATTTTCCCAATTAAAGCATAACGAATCCGCTAATACCTTGACCCACATAGCCCTGCCAGCTGGGCATTTTGGGGTAGGTAAAATGAAGAAGTATGAGGACAGCAGCCTGCCTTGGGGTGAGAAGAGAAAAGAGCAGATCTGTATGCATCCTCGCAGCCGGCAGCTCTCCCTCTGCTGTGGCCTGTTCTGGGACTGCGGGCCAAAGGAGCCTTGGAATTGCTTAGACCTGCCTCTGTGCCTTTAGCTGTCCGGGTAAAAACATCACCTCTCTGGAGGCCTGTGCTGGAGCACAAACCCACGTATTGTCTGGCCCCTGGCAGGCTGGTCTGTGGAGGGGACACTCTAAGAGCTCTATTTTAATCTTTTGGAGCTGGGCCAGGGTAGGAATTCAGCTGCCAGCCCCAGGCTCCCCACCCCCCCAGCTCTCACCCCACCCCCACACCCCCTTCTCCTGGTTTCATTCGCTCTGACCTCCCATCATGAGAGGTGCTGGTGTTCCTTCTTTCTCCCTTTCTCTTTTTTAAACTACCAGGGCTCTTTCATGGATTTGACCTCCCAAAGTGAGGCAGACCAGGCTCCTCAGTGAGCTACTCGGGGCTCCGAGTTGGCGTGAGGCCAACCCTTGAATCGTGAGATTTACCTCCAGATGTGTGTGCCTCTGTTGCTTGTGTGGACGTGCATATTTGTGTTGCGTGTGAGTGAGGGATCTGTGTGTGTTTGCGTGTTTATGTGTGTTTTTTAATATCTCTATGACTTTTCTCTCCATGTGAAGAAGAGGTATGGAGTGGAAAAACTGAGGGGAGGAAAGGTTCGACGGGAAAGAGAAGGGTGGCCTAAGTTCATAAACCTCCTCTTCTCCTTCCACAAGGAGTACTTTGCCTGCCCAGAGTCAGATAATTTCAGCTGTCCTTCCAACTGGGTCTTCTTATTCCCTCCCCCAAGTCTCTTGGATCTGTTTCTCTGGGTAGCAATGAGTCTTGCAGAGAGACTACATGGTATACATAACAGGCATTGGGCTCCTATAATTGAACTTGAATTTCAGTCTTCGCTCTGTCAAGTGCTAGTTGTGTGATACGGGACGTGCAATTTCCCCTTCCTTTGAGCCTCAGTTTCCCAATCAGTAAAATGTGGATAATAATGCTACCAACTTTCACAAAAAGTAGAAAGTAGAAGATGTAATGGCATTCAGAAGGTGACTGATAAATCTTAGCTCCTCTCCTGCCTACCCATCCTCTCCCAGGACTAAGTCCTAAGGCAGCAGTCGGGCCTGGCTCCTGGCTCCAGTGAGGAAGCCCCCAGCTGGTACAGAGAGGAGAGGGGGCAGAGGGTGTGGACCTTTCTCTCCCACTGGGAATCTCCCACCTTCTCTCACCCCCATCCTTCTGGCCTCTGCCAATGATGTGCATTTTCCCCTCTGCACCGGCCTCCCAAACTGACTCATTACCTCGACAGGGTAGCAACTTCCAAAACAAAACTTGTTCAACCAAGGAAAATATAACTATGGAGAGGAAAACATTTCAATATCAGGCCTCCTGGGACCCAAGGAAATGTACTGAATGTTTGTCAGAGAATGATGCTGTCCTGACTTCACAGGCTCTGCTGAGGGCAGAGGGAGAACAATGCCTGGCACTCAACTCTGGCCCAGCCAAAATGGCCCAGGCATCGTCCAAGCTGGTGCTCAAGATGGCCGCGACTTGGAAGAGTCAGACGTGTGTCTAATGTTGTGCCTCCCAGCAGGCCCACTGAGGGACAAGGAAGAGGAGCCCTGTGCTCTGTTCCATGCCAGTCTCTCCCCTTTTCTTCCACCCCAAAGGAGATGCCATTTCAGCCTTGCTGTCTGGCAAAGGGCCTGCTTGCTTCACGCCTGGGTTCTGGGAAATGGCTAATAGAGTACATTCCACACTTAATAATAGCACCCCCTGGAGTTGTGCAATGCTCTGACCCTTTCTGGGATACTCCAGGGAAGGGATCTTACAGTGGTGATCAGGGGAAATCTAAGAGAACAGCTGATGGACAGTGCTGGTGTCAGGTTAGATGCTGGGGAAAGTCCAAGGGATATTCCAGACCACATTGACTTTGGTTCCAGGGCAGGGGAACTGAAATAGGTGGAATTGCTTTCTGAGAAAGACTGGAGTCAGGTGAGGCAGAAGACTGATTTAAATCTTTCCACTATGAAGAATGTTTCTGTGAGCGAGGGAAATATGGGGAAGGGATGCTGAGCATGGATTTCTCACAGTTAATTCTTTATAATAGATTCAGTGTCATCTACTTATCTTCCACAACCTATGTTCCCCATACAAGAACTACAACAGCACAAAACATATCAACAAAATAAAAATAATCTGAGAATTGCTACTCATCCCTCATAGATACTCAATGTGAGTATTTTATATTGGTGGAATTTCAAAGCTGAAAAAGAGCTTACACGTTTTATAGATGTCTTTATCTGTAAGTTCAGAGAGGAGAAGTATCTTGCTTGCAGTCACGGAGTGCCTGATCCTGAGCTAGAACCTGGGGCTGGTGGGAAAGGGTCTAGGTGCTTGGTTGTCTTGTTTGGCTTCATTTGCAATCATTATTTGTGTGTGTGTGTAAATGCCCCTTGCACGACTATCTGTGCAGGGTGCCTGTTCCACAGAGAGTGCTTCCAGTGGCCAATTTTCTTCCTTTCTCAAAGGACCTAATTCCATGGCACGTGGCACACTGGAAAGTCAGGAGTCCTGGGCCCCAGTTTTCACTTTACTGAGCCTTACTGTAAAACGGAGATAAAATGCTTGCCTGATAACCTCGCAGGGCTGTTTGTCAAGCTCAAATAGAATGGTGCTTGTGAAAGTATTTTATAAACCTATAGGAGATTGCAGTTATCAAAAGCTTGATGAAGAAAATGGTATGGGCAAAAGTGGCCTTATTGGGCACTGGAAGAGTTTTGCATTTTCTAGGTACTTAGAGGGTACAGCTTGGATGGGTGATCTGCATGTTACACCTAGTGGTGCCCAATCACTGGGCAAGATGTCATGACACTCAGGTAACTGCTGGCTATCTGGAAGTGCACCCTGCACCGTGAGAAAGGGCATGTTTCTCCCCGGACCCTTGGCTTTCATCTGGGGGCCAACCCCAATCAAAGTACTCTAGAGATGGTATGTGGGGTGGGTGATGGACTTTCCAGGAAGTCCTAAAAAAATACTTTCAAGGGACCCTGATGGACAAACTGAGCTTTATTTGAGCCATTTTATTATTATTATTATTGTTTTGGTAGGGAAAGAGTTTTGCTATGTTACCCAGGCTTGTCTCTAACTTTTGGCCTCAGGCTATCCTCCTACCTTGGCTTCCCAAAGTGCTGGGATTGCAGGCATGAGCCACCCTGTCCAGTCTAAGCCATTTTAGAGAGTTCCAGGCTGGTAGGCATCTGAAAACGTCTTCAAATACATCTTTAGGGAGAAATTAAGCAATTTATGGGATATAACCTGATTTTAAGTGCTCTCTCCACAATATCTGGTGGTCATCAGTTTATCACTCACTTAACATGTCTTTGTGTCAGGAGCTACAGGTTGTGCTGGGGAGACGGTGGCCAAAAGAATAAGCATTTGCATTTGACTTAGAGCATCTGATCTGGTCTAATACACATCTGGTGCCTAACTTCCTCTAGTCAGTATCTAACCCCAGTCTCTTCTTTGGCCAAAAAATTTAATGCAAAGATTGACAGGACAGGCCCCTACAAGGGGCATTATGTAAAGGTGAGAATGCCATATGCTACCTGAAGAGGAAATGCATTTGCAAAAAATTATTGCAAAGATTTAACTTGACATTGTGATGATATTGGGCAAGAGAATTTCCTTATGAGTTTTCTTCTCCTGCCCAGTAGTCACTCTAAATTGATAAGAAACTCTTTGTTTTAAACTTGCTTAATTCCCTAAAATGATTATTTTTATTATGGAGAAGAAGGAATTATTTCTTGTTGACAGGTGGAAATATTGCATATTGCTTGGCATAACTTATCAAAAGGGCTCAGCATTCAGTGAAAGTATACTTCTTACTCGGCAGGTTAAATTTGAAAGACCTCCTCTTACCCTTGATCCCACTCGGTCCCTCCCTAATACCTCCCAAGAGTGTTCATAGAAGATAGGGGATATTAAAGAACAATGTCATCTGTTTGGTTTGAAAAAGAAGGTAAACTTTTATTTAGAGAAAGAATTAGGAAAAGAAAGTAATGGTTTGCTTAGAAAGATGACAATTTACATAGGGAAAACAGCACATTTGGCCAGGACAACAAAACAGCCCTCTGAGGCTGTCAGGAAAGCTGACCACAAACATGCCAAGAAAGAGTTGAATTTGTGTGTGTGTGTGTGTGTGTGTGTTTGTGTGTGTGTATGTGTAAAAGAATTCTGTAAAACAGCATAAGACAAATACGTGGTCCAAAGCAGCACATTTCCTGTCCTTGGGAATTCAGGAGAATCTTTGTGCAGGTTCCTGGTATGGAAGTGATCTCTTTGTGGTGTTCTTAAACACAGAAGAAATCTCATATCTCAGCCAGAGGGAGTGGGTGCAGAAGGAGTTACACAGGTGCAGAAATAGAAGGGATGGAGAAATTGAGATAGGACAGCACATGCAGAAATGCACTGAAGATACTTAAACATGCCATGCAGTGGAGGAAGAAGCAGTATTAAGATGGCCAAGCTTCTGGATGCAATTGAGTGAGAGTATTTGCCATAGCAACCTGTTGCTGTATTCAATACTTGGCAATAACCAGTTATGAAAGAGAAATAACTCAAATGCTACTCATTAATCAAGAGCCAACCAGTCAGACTTTGCTGATAATTGTCAAAACAATGCCCCAAATGATAACTCTTTCAAAATTTTAGTGAGAAGATTTTAAAAGCTCAGGCTGAAAAAATTTTGTCTTTACTGAAACATGGAAAAAGCATTAGGAAAAGCCAAGTACTAAGAACTCCATTAGTTTATTATTTAATTGACATTTCTCCACACTGAAGACAAAGGGCTTGGAAACTGTCCTTGAAACAGCAAAACGTCTTATGAAGAATCAAAAATATTTTTGATTTCTTCACCCTTGAATTATTTAACAGATATCAACAATATCAGGTGAGATACAAAGTATAATTAATGCCTATGAAACAAAGTCATTCCCTCTGATAGCTAAGATTTCTTCTGCTGACAGTTTTTCTTGAAAATACAATTAAGCAGGTAGGAAATTACCAAAAATACTTGCCATTAGAAAAATTATCTTGATTCTTGTTAATCCCTGACCTCTTCTTATAAATTGGTAGATTGAAGAAACATGCATTTTACCAGTGCTGTTTTTGATTGAGGGTACTGGCCGTTTACAATATCCACTTAAAATGTTCAAATAGTTTCCAAATGTACATACTACAAAATATTATTGTTTCAAGATTGGAAGTCATATTTAACACACCATACATGATTCATTTGCATATTTACAGGGGGTTAAAGCACACAAAATTGTGCAGATAACATACTGAAGTCTAAACTTTTACACTCAAGTTGCATACATAGCAACAAGATACAATAAATTTTGAACAAATAACAACCAATAATCAGCCAGGTTACTATGTACATATTGGGCAGGAAGCAATTAAATACTGCTTAATAGAATGTCACTTAAATTATTTTTTCTATGAAACATCTCTCCATCACCAAGCACATACACACACATACATATATGCACACGCACATACACACACGCACACACACACACTCTTTAATTTTTTCCATCACATCACAAACATAAAACTGATGCTTGTGGTAACATATGTGGAATATACCCAAACATCTGATTTGTCACAAGGCAAGAGGCAACACGGCAACTCAGAGTGATTTACAATTTACCAGACTTGGATTTTGAAAATCAATTACTGGATGATGAATACTGTAAAAATATGTTCATATTTTCATGTCACAGACTGAAGGAAGAGAAGTAAAGAGCATTAACCAATAGCTTCATAAGCTTTGCCACTAGGTTAAATATTGGCTTTTGCTAAAATAATTAAAAAAAAAAGGAATATATCTGGAGGGGAAGGACCCTAGGATAATATTTAAAATAACAACAACAACAAACCTCCTACTTCCTTTATCAAAATAGAATATTTTTCCACAGTCCACTTATTGTTAAACAAAACCAACTGTTCTTTTGAATAACCATTTTACAAATTCATTTTTAATGGAAACAGAAGAAATAATTGAAATAACAAATATAACTACTGTGTGCAGATGCGGTGGAAAAACCAGAGACCTGAAATATGGCAAAATCAGTGCTTCATAAACAGTCAATGGATTTTTCTAAAAATACTTTTTGCTAATGGCAAAGTTCAACACCTCAGAAAAACTCTGAATTAAGATCTTAGAATAAGTTTCCAAGCTGTACAACATGGTTTCAAATACACTACCCTTGTTGTTTGTAAGGCCGCATTGAAGTTTAGCTTAACAGTCATAAGCCACGTGTTTGAACATCTTATGAGAGGTGACCGGCAAAGAAACAAGTTTTTTCCTTGTGTACCCTACCATGAAGAGATACCATTTCTTTCCAAATAGGTCCTTAAAAAATTTCCTTAAAGATATGATCTTGGAAAAAAAAAAGTCCAGGTTTGCTTCGTTGAATCATCTGGAAAAATATTTTCACTTTAAAAAGTGACAATGCAGCACTTTGAATTCTCTGAGTGTTCTCTTGTTAATCTATAAGTACCCTCTCTAACTCGCATGTTATAGTTTACAAGCAAATATACCAAGAGATGCACGCTCTCTTTGAATGTAGCTCTGCTACATACAAGGTTGAGAGAACTACAGAAAAATAGCATCATATTCCTAACATGTATACATTTTCAGAAGCCATTGGACTCTGTGTGCTGTTGACATAACTGTGGAATTTAAATGCACCTCAGACCTCTTAACAGCTTGAGTTGACAGTTCTCCAAGAGAACGTGAGTACATCTTGAGTGGAAGATGAAGAACAAGAGGAGGCCGAGGAGTTGGGATTTTCTGGTATGCTCCCTGTCTAACAAAGTTATCTTCAAGGGAAGATCTCAAGACTCACCAGGGTTCACGTTTGTGTGGCAGGATAACAATGAATGAGAGCCCAGCCCTCTTTTCCACTTGTCTGGCACGATCTCCTGGCAAGGATGGGGTAGGAGTTTGCCAGGTGGCTACTGGACAAGGTCTCTTTAGGGGAGTACAACAAGGCTTCAGTCATTGCTTTTCATAAAGTGCTTTGGGATCCTTCAGGAAAGAGGACTGGTGAAATATTATTACTAACTGGCTTTAATTTTCAAACCAAATGGAACCATTTTCTCCAGCGTAATTATTGCTTCGAGCATTAGTGAATGTTCTTAAAATGGAGTGGATCTCATTTTTAAGTATCCACTTCTTGAAATGCTCATTCTGCGGAGAGAATGTTTTTAATTACTGTCTCTCAGGTATGTTCACCAATTAAAAGGATGTGATAGCCTTGCAAATGGTTGCCAAGCATATACATGCATGACTTGGATTTTCCAGGCTGTCCTCTCTCATGAGTCTATACAGCAAGAGCAAAATCAAAGATGTATAGCCCAACAAGCACTAGGTCTGGCTGGCTGAGGAGACAGACTCTTGCCTCTTCTGAGACATTGCTGAGAAGATGTATGGTGAATGTGTGGCTACATTCTTAGATCAGATAGTCAGCTCCTTATGGCCTGGTAATGTATTTAACCATGATTCTTTGGCCTCTGTGGGACTTAGAATAGAGATAGACATATGGGAGGGCCTTACTCAATGATTTTTGAGGATTTTTACAAATGATGAGAGTTGAATATTACAAGTGAGAGTAAAGCATGCTAGGAAAACCCTGGAAAAGGAGACCTGGGATAAGAAAGTTTCCTCCTAAGGCCTCAGATTGGACTCAAAAAGAATGAAAGACAAAAGTTCATCATATCCAAAATAAAACAAAACAAAAACAATAAAACAAAACAAACAAAAAATCCTCAGACATTGTAAAGTGTCTATAATTAGAAGATTGGCTGAATGAATATAGGACTTGGAATTAGAGAATATGGTTGTCTCTCACAAGAACATATTATTAATAATTTAAACTGGGCTCACAAAGTGTTGCAAAGTGCAGGTACAGGAGAACCTCCCTGAACAAATAGCTAGTTATTGAGGATATAACATATCCACTTTTCTATCGAAATATTGCTGATTTTTAAGTAGATTAAGTATGCCCATTGAAATTAATGTGCATTATTCATTTCATGGGTATGCCTCATTTCCTCATAGAAGATGAAAAAATAACCTTCTGTCCCCAATATAACTTAGTGGGTTTGAAATTAATGAAGTTTTGGTCCAGTATGCCAGAACTTGCTGACCAAATGAGGAGTCAGAAGGGTGGGTCAGTTTCTGCCTTTGCTGCTTGTTGAATGGCTCCCATCTGGTTCACAGTCACAGTCTTCCTCCCATGTCACCACAATGGTCAGGATGAGAGAACTGCTTGGCTTCTTAGTTCTTGACAATTCCAGAATCTTATTTCACAAACTCATTCAAAACATATACAATCTATCTTATTAATATAATTAGACATAAGTAAGAACTGAGTGCAGATGACCCTTCCATTCCTGTTATTAACTAGGAAGCATAATTTTAAATGACATTTCTCCCAAATTTGCTTTTTAATTAACTTAGCTTAGATATCTGTGGCATGGAATTTCTATTCCCTGGCAACAAGGAGTTTTGTGATATTGGAAACCGGTTAGGTAAAGGTTTAGTAAAGTACTTGAATTTGGAATTAGAAGTAGATAGGTGATTTGCAAAATAGATTAGTAGCCTGTAGACAATCAAGAGTTGACTGGATATGTACCAATTCCCAGTTGAACAACCTATTATAAAGGAAATAGCTCTGGGTTCTGACCCTAACTCTGAGACTAAATCAGGTCTGCAAATTTGAACAAGTCACTTAACTTCTCTGGGCCTTAACTGACCTATCTGTAAACCCAAGGACTTACATAAATTTTATGGTCCATTCTAGTTCTAACATTTGACTCTTTGCATACACATAGAATTCACTTAGACAGAAGAAAACTGCGTTTTAAAATCCTCCCAGGCATGAAAAAGGAGCTGTAGTGATTCTGATCAAAATTCTTTGGGGGGTTCATTGAGTATAAAATCTCTTAAAAAAAATAAAGACTGAACTCTGGACTTTAGTTTCCTAATGACCATAGGCCATGGGCCAAATCTGTACCTTTCCAGTAGGGTAATTATTTATGTTCAAATCAAATGTTTTATAAATGGAAGGGATCAGAATAACATTGTGAACAGGGGACTTTGTGTGAACTCCCATGAGAAGGAATAGTAGAACTGTGTGGACAAGGATAAGGCCATAAAGAGCAATATTTAACTGAAATGCCTGTGAAGCAGAAAAGGACCATTTAGAATGTCAGTGAACTGAATGGGTCTTGGCTCCAGGAGATGAGAAGACTCATGAGTTTTCTGAATATGCAGTGTGATTTTTCTTTGATTTGAGTTTCTTGTTCGTGAGAGATTCAGGTAAGGGGCAATGAGACCAAAGCAGGATTTCCAGGTGTTTTTGAGCATATCCTTGGAATGAACCACTGGCAGGGGCTTCTAAGGAGATTTTCCCTGAGGCCAATGGGCTGGATGATCTTGGGGCATAATTGACACTGGGAGGGATAGGTTGAAAGGGGGAAGGCAGACACTCCAGCCCTGAACAATCTGTTCCTTTAACCTAGGATGTGGGGTGAGTGGATGTGCCTGTGAGGCTGTGAGGCCTGGCCATATCTGCAGGGCGCATTCTTGTTCAATGACAATGTCATCACCTAAGAACCTGGAGCAGATCCACTATGATTTTTAGAGACACAGCCCCTGTGGACTTACATGACTTGTCTTAGAATTGTAGAGGACATACATGTTTCTCACCCTCGCCTTGTCTTGTCTATAATTCAGGCTTTCACTTAACTCAGCCATCTCCTTGCAGCGTGGAACAGTTTATGAAGCTCACTTTCATGCTCGAATGGGAGCTGAGTGTACAGGAAGGGCTGCTTCCTGCCCTATTCTATCCTTGCAAGACAGAGCTAGAAAAGTGTCCTTTGCTTTTATTTCTGGTGGTGTCCACACAGCACTAAGCAAAGAAAAGGTCTATCCAAGGCTTACTTAATCAGATTAAGTGCTGATGGATAAATTGGACTTGGTGATTCCCGAGAACCTTGTACTTTGGAATAACCTGGCTAAATTGACAAGGGAATCCAGGACAAGTCCACTTGACTCCATGCCCTAGAGACACTACCTGGGTCTTTCCCCATAAAACTCTTCTAAAGGTTTGGAATGGAGGAAAAACTATGTTAATCTTATTTTCATCAATAGAACTCCTTATCAATCAAATTCATGAAAGAGCCCTAAACCCAGGGTCAGATTACAGACCCACTGCAGAACAGAGGATGTCTCTTTGAGCTGGCCTACCTGAGCCGCAGGTGTCGCTAACAGGGTGGCAAGTTTGAATCATTGCGTCTCGCACTCCATGTTGACACAAAAGCTCCTCCATGCCCTTTCTAGGCTGATCTGGGAATGACACAGGCAACTCTGGCCTCTATCCCCTCTTTACTCTAAAAAAGAGGGTCTTAAATTTGTAACCTTTGGATTTGTAACATTCAAAACGTTTGAAAATGGGTAGGGATGTAGTGGGGCAGGCTGGGGGTAGGGTGATGTAAAATGCAAGGAGGAGGGGTGCAACAGTGGACAGCCAGGGTGGGCCTCTCTAAAGCATGCTGCTGAGTATTTCTGACACCGGGGAGGTGGGGGGGCCCTCCCGGATCATCTCTGGGCTTGTGGGGCTGGGCAGACCAGAGCAGCCTCCAGGGGGTGGGCTCAAGCCGGCCCACGGCTTCGTGTCCTGGGCCTCCAGGTCCTCGGGGTAGGGCTCAACATAGATGCGGTGGACTGAAGGCCTGGCGTCATGGCGGCTGCTCTTCTGCTCCTCAGGGAGGCTAGCGGCATGGGCCAGAGCCAGGCCCCGGGGCCCATCGAATGCAGGTTGCGGCCGGTCGGCCTCCCCGCCTTCCTGTGCCAGCCCGCAGGCCCCGGACAGGTGCTGGGTGTAAATGCCCTCAGACAGCGACAACGACTGCGTCTCGCTGCGCATGCGCAGCCAGCGATGGTGGCGGCTGAAGCCCCCGTAGTGCTGGTGTTTGCCTGGCTTCCGCTTTCCCAGAAAGCCCAGCGGCGGCCGCGCGCCTGGTGCCATCTTGGCGTGGTTCTTGGGCACAAAGCCCGTGAGAGTCAGGCTGTGGAGGAACTCGGAACACGCATGGTCGGGATCTGGGCCCTGGACCAGGCCCTGGGGATCCTGGCTCTGCCCCGCAGTGGTCTTCATGTCGTGCACCTGGAGGACGTCGGGGGCGCTGCCGCTTAGGCCGCTTAAGGCCTGCTGGGCAATGTCGTGCGATGACAGGTAGACTAGGTCCAGGTCTCGGGGACTCAGGGCGTCACTGGAGTCATAGTCGCTGTCTGTGGGGAGGAAGACTTCTGAGCAGGCTTCTTCATCAGAGCAGGGCTGTGAATCTGCAAAGTCAGAAACGGATGTTAGAAAGAATGTAAACACTTAGCTAGAACCTGCTTCACAGTTGTAGGATGGATACATTAGGCACCTCGCCGCCCCCTTGGAAGGGCCCCGCACTTTGTTTAATGCTCCACTGTCATCGCTTGAAATTCTTGATAATTTTGAACAAGAGGCTTCACATTTTGATTTTGCACGGGGCTCCGCAAATTATGTAGTGGGCTCTGATCTTTGTTTAAGGGAAAGGCGAGAGAGGAACTCCGACAGGTCCAACCCAGACAGCAGTGGGGAACATTCTCTCATTCCCTACACATGCTTTTATTATTTGATGGGTGTCTGTAGAGAGGATGAAACAGGAAACAAAGCTGGATGTTATTAATTCATTCTCTATTCTTATTTTGGAGATGATTTTTGCATTTGACAAAGTAGCAAGAATTTAAAAGGGTGAAGGAAGAAGAGAAGACGACTGACTTGGTGGCCAAAGTCGGTCAACCTGGTTTCAAATCCTAGCTGCCCTCCACCTACTTGCTCTGTGATCTTGGGAATGTTACTTAACTTTTTTGTGCTTCAGTTAACTTATCTGTAAAATGGGGTAGATAATAGAACTTCTTACTTATGGTGGCTGAAAAATAATGTATCTAAACACTTAACCACAGCACCAGGTTTTTAAAAGAAAATACAGAAACAGAAGTAAAGTTAGAGGCAGAAATAAGCCTCAAAGTATATACTGTAATGACCATGAGAGAGCTACAAGTTTAATTCTATAAATACCTGTCATTTAATGCACTAGTTGTTTATATATATTTTTCCCCAATCAGGTTGTACATTTCTGTAGGGCAAGGACTGTTTAAAATCCTTTGACTTTCCCATGGAATTTAGCCCATAGCAGGTACTTGGTAAATACATGTTAATTTTAAAAACACGTAAGTCCTCTTAAAAAGAACAACTAATCACTAATCTGTAAAACTGAGGCAATCCCAATTAAAAAAATCTTAATAGATTTTTTAAGTGGAATTTCATAAATTAATTTTGAAATTAATCTGGAAGAGAAAATTAATGAGAGTAGTCAACTTTTTTTTTTTTTTAAAGATACAATAGGGAGGAGCCAGATTAGCAGATATCAAAGAATACTATAGTGCTTTGGTTATTGAAACTTTGTAGGACTGATGTAGAAATGGACAGATGGAGGTATAGAATAGAAAAATAAAGTCCAGAAACAGTTTTAATTCTGTGTGATAATTTAACATATGGTAAAGATAACATTTCAAAGTAGAGGAGTGAATAGATTATTCAGTATATAGTGGGATAATTGGCTATCCTTTTAGCAAAGTAATTAGAGAAAGTCCTACCTCATACCATATATAAAAATAAATTCCATATGGGTTAAATATAATGAGCAAACCTAAAAGTATTAAAAGACAATATGTTTGTAATTTTTGGGTGGGAAGGTCTTTTTAAGCAAGACAAAACCCCAGAAGTGATAAAAGTGACTGATATATTTGGCTACATAAAAGTTTAATAGTTTATAAAACAAATGATATCATAAACAAAGTAAAAAGGTAAGTGATAGATTGGAAGAAAATAATAATGACATGTATAACTAAAGATTAATATCCAGGATATATAAAGAACTTCTAGAAATCAGTAAGGAGACCATGCAAATGGGCAGACGGTAAGAACCAACACTTTAAAGAATTATTAATTCAAATGACCAATAAACATTATTATGTTCAACCTAGACAGTAATTAGGGAAATGGGAGTCGAAACTTCAATGAGGCACTTTTTGCCCATCACATTTAGAAACTACAAAAGAGTGATAATCTCATGTGTTGGTGATGTGTGGGAAATCAGAGACTCCCACATAATGATGGTGGAAGTATAAACTGGAACAGTTTTTTGGACAGCAGTTTAGTAGAGTATATTTAAAATGTTCATATCACTTGTCCTGGCAGGTCTTTATGTTTGAGAAAGGTATCTATGTTTGAGAAATTGTTACCATGTACACATGGAGGCATTTACAAGTTGTTTACAGGCATTTACAAGTTGCAGGATTTATAATAGTGAAAAATTAGAAATTATCTTGTGATTGAGAGTGCTATGAAAGGAAGACATAGAGGCACAGAAGCATTAAGAAATGAAGCATAGGCTGGGCGTGGTGGCTCACGCCTGTAATCCTAGCACTCTGGGAGGCTGAGGAGGGAGGACTGCTTGAGCTCAGAAGTTCGAGACCAGCCTGAATGAGAGTGAGACCCCGTCTCTACTATAAATAGAAAGAAATTAGCCAAACAACTAAAAATAGAAAAAAAAAATTAGCCTGGTGTAGTGGTGCATGCCTGTAGTCCCAGCTACTTGGGAGGCTGAGGCAGGAGGATCGCTTGAGCCCAGGAGTTTGAGGTTGCTGTGAGCTAGGCTGACGCCACAGCACTCTAGCCGGGGCAACACAGTGAGACTCTGTCTCAAAAAAAAAAAAAAAAAAAAAAGAAATGAAGCATAATTTACTTGCTGATAAAGTTTGTTTTGGTAGGGAGTCAGTATCATCATTTTTTCTGTTTTAGGGACTAGAGCTAGATAGAATGTTTTTTGTCTTGTTTATTTTAGGGTCAGGGTGTAAAGCACTTTTTTTTTTTTTTTCCTTACTGGATGAGCAAGGATGACGTGCATACTTGCTCATAATTGGCAGGGCAAGATATCAGTTTTGCCTTCTCTCTGCTGGTTGTTACCCAATGTCCATTATCCTTTTTTTAGTTACAAAATATTAATTTTGTTTGGGACAGTATAAAAGACTACTCGTATAAAATACTGCTTTTTTCCCCAGCTTCCCTTGCAGCTAGGCGTGGCCATATAATTAAGTTCTGGCCACTGAGATGGAACTGGAAGTATTGTATCAAACTTCTGCAAGTCTGCCTAAAGGGAGGTGGCTTAGCTGGGACATGGGCCATTTCGTCGTTCTTTTCTTCCATCTGCCTATAACAGGATGTGTTGGATAGGGTCATGCAACAACCTTGGAAATAGAAGCCATGTTCTAGGATGGTGGTGTTGAAAAACAGAGCTTGGTGTCTAAAGACCATAAGGTTTGCATACCAAGCCTGAATTGTCTACCTCTGAGCTTCTTTCACAGAAGAAAGAAATAAAATATCTTGTGTTTATGATTCTTATTTGGGTTTTCTATAACATGAATCTAAACTTAATCCTAAGTGATATAATCCTAAATGTTCATCAGTAGGAGAATGGTTAAATAAATCATGGCACATCTGTATTGTGGAATGTTATCCAGCAGTTACAAAGGATGAAATCAATTTATATATTGTTCTTTAAATAATGGCTACCAAAAAAGGATTCCCTCTCCTGCTTTTTTGATTTCTTCTCATCTGTTCCACATTTTCCTCAAACATAATCTCCTTTAGGAAGCATCCCCAAACTGTCCCAAAAGGGATTGCTCACTTCTCTGTACTGCTGTAACACTCATTGTGCTTTGGCACTTAGCCTGTATAGATTTGTATTATTAGTTATCTTTCTTATGTAAATATAACATATGGTTTCCTGGTTAGACCATGAGCCCTTTTAGGGCAGAGATATTTAATTCATCCATTCATTCACAATGAAGATTCTGTATTGCCTGAGTTCCTGCTCTGACAGAAGCACTGAACTTGGTAATTGAGTGGATATAAAATTAATAAGAAATTATATCTGTCTCTAGGGAGTTTAGTATTTTAATAGAGGTATAGAGCAAATATGCATCTATGAGACTGTGGCAGAACATAGGTTTTATAAGAGAAGTTTAGCAAATAAAATGCAAGTATATAGGAAAGGGGGATTACAATTTATTGGGACAGGATTGATGAAATACTCTATCATTTCTTATTTATTTTTTACCTCCATTTGTTCATTACTATTCTCTGTGTTAATTTTTTTCTTCATTCACTTTCAAAAGTGACTTGAGGCATCTTTTAATAATATGCAAACAATAAGAGGATTATAAACCAGAGAGGAAGAGGAAACAGTACAAGTAGTCCTGTTTGACTAGAATATGGGGAGCAGAAATGGAATTTTGGTAAAATGAAGCTACAAATGAAGGATGCCAGCAATTGCACCCTTGGGAATTTATCCCAGAAAAATGAGAGCTTATTTACATACAAGGACCTGTACACGAATATTCATATCAACTTTATTGGTAATAGCCTCAAACCATTAATAGAAACTACCCAAATGTCCTTCAAAGTATAAATGGTTAAACACACTGTATTCCATACCATGAAATACAACTCATCAATAAAAAGAAAGAACCCCATGTATGTAATGTTTGTGAAATAACATAATTCTAGAGATGAAGAATATGTTATTAGTTGCCAGGGGTAGGGATGGAGTGATGGGTAACGCTATAAAAGGGTAACAGGAGTTTTGTGGTGATGTTACACTTGAGTGTCTTGTTTATGGTGGTAGTTACCCAAGGCTACATATAAAATTGCATAGATTTGTACATGTAAGCCCATGTGTGTATATATGTGCATGTTTGTACACACACAAAGACACACAGAGGAGTTTATGTGTAACTGGAGAAATCTGGATAAACTCTATGGATTGTACCAGCTTCTTGGTTTTGATATTGCACAAGGATTATGTAAAATGGTAACATTATTGGGAGGCTGAGGGAAGGATGCACGGGACTTCCTCTACATTTCTTTCCTGTATCTGTAATTGTTTCAAAATAAATGTTTTTTAAAAAGAGCATTTAATTTTTTAAAAAGGTAGAGTATAACCAGGGGAATGTATTGAATGTCTAGATAAAGAGTTTGTACCTAATTTTATAGCCAGTGGGTAGTTATTAAAGAATTTTGAAGGCTGGGCACGGTGGCTCACGCTGTAATCCTAGCACTCTGGGAGGCCGAGACAGGTGGATCATTTGAGCTCAGGAGTTCAAGACCAGCCTGAGCAAGCGCGAGACCCTGTCTCTACCAAAAATAGAAAGAAATTAATTGGATAGCTAAAAATATATAGAAAAAATTAGCCGGGCATGGTGGTGCATGCCTGTAGTCCCAGCTACTCGGGAGGCTGAGGCAGTAGGATTGCTTGAGCCCAGGAGTTTGAGGTTGCTGTGAGCTAGGCTGA
>CAUYPO010114003.1:0-23441 GCA_963574435.1 Cheirogaleus major
TCTTCTAGGATTCTTAAGGTTTCATGCCTTAGGTTTAAATCTGTTAGCCATCTTGAGTGAATTTTTGTGAGAGGTGAGAGGTAGGGATCCTGGTTCAATCTTCTGCATGTAGCTAACCAGTTTTCCCAGCACCATTTATTGAAGCGAGATTCTCTTCCCCATTGTATATTTTTATCTGGTTTATCAAAGATGAGGTTACCATATACTGAGGGTTTCATCTCTGGTATCTCAGATCTATTCCAGATATCAATGCTTCTGTTCTTGTGCATGGCCTTAATTTTTTTAAAAAACAAAATTCAGACTATGCCCCTCTCTCCATTCCTAATATATTATTTATCACCTGAACATGCACTCTATCTGCTTTGTGAAATATACACTTCATATTTTAAATTCAAAGGTGATTCCCGCCTGCCACTCGGCATAGATTAAAACTGTCAACTCCTGTCCATGTAGGTGGGCTCCAGGAATTAAACCAATTTCAGTTTTAACTTGGACAGATATTAGTAGACATAGAAAACTAATTTCAAACACAAAGTCTGAAAATAAATGTAAGTCCTTCACGTATTATATAATTTTGGGGGAAATGTTTGTGACTTTGCCCTCTACATGCACAGGTAATCAATATAAATTTCCTAACAATTAAATAAATTTAAGTTTTCTAAAAAGAATTGAGTAGTCAGCTCATCCTGTTGCCTTTTCTTGAGAATTCCCTTCCGTGGCACCTCTGGGAGGGAGAAGTCTGCCCTCTGCTTAGATACCCTCGGTGTTCCAGAGCTCAGTCCTACCAGGAAGCTTCTTCTGCTGATGGGTAACTCAAAACCTCAGTGCCATGTTTATGAATCTAAACATATAAACCACTCCCATTTTGGCTTTATTCAACTTTTGTTTCTTTTTTTCCTAATAATCTCTCGCTGATTTATTGAGGAAGGGATGTTATATGAGTGGAGAGAAATAACAAATCCCTTTATAGAGAGAGAGGAATGGGAGAAGGTGCAGATGTTTGTCCACAGCTGCTCTGCCGGAAGATGCAGCATCAGACCCTGGCGGCTCCTGCTCTTGGCCTGACTGATTCATGCTTTGCCATTCCCTAGGTACTAGAGAGCTACAACTGCTCCATCATGATCACTCTGAGCCATTCCACTCTTTTCCCTCATGCAGAAGCTGCTGTTTGGAAGAATTCCAGTTCCTTATTCCTTATTCGTTTAGGCCCCATGCCCTTCAGGACCTTCCACGGCTACAGGAGAAATCATGATTCCACATGTGCATTCAACACATTGGTTTTTCCTCTGCCAAACTGGTCTTTTAATCTCTTTGAGATACTGCTGCCAAAAATCGTAATATCTCCTGGGGTGAGCAAGGATGTATAGGTTCACAGACACACATGTATACAGTGATGAATATCATTTAAGGAAACGCACAGACCTTTTGAAGATCACCTATGAGCCTCAAGTTAGGAATCCACACCTTACAGCAAAACTGAGCAACTGTCCCCTTGGGTTCAATTTAAATCACCAAAAATTGATTGACCACTGACTCTGGTCAAACACAGTGTTAGTCGTTAGGCAAATGTGAATGAAGCATCGTCCCTAACCCTAAAGACACATACCATCTAGTGGGAAATAGACAAACAGTTAATCTTAATAGGGCAGCCTGTCATGTGCTATCATTGGTAAAAAGTGCTACTAGTGAGAATAGATAAAGGGTCCAAATGTGAATTGTGGCATATTTGACAGATTTTTGCAATACCAAGTCTGTTACATTCAGTCTTCCGACATCACATCCTTGACGTCCTCCATATGATGACATTAATCACACGGTAGGATTGAAAATGCTAGTGATAAATAGCTATATAGTCTTAGGTGGCGATTCCATTAACTTCCAAATACCTCAGTGTCCTCCTAAGAAAAATGTGCATTGTACTAGATGATTTCTGAGATCTCTTCTAAATCTCTATGATTCTATGCAAAGCTATTTGAATTTTGCATTTGTTTTCTACTTGTCTTTTCAAAGCCTTTTGATAAGTAATTGTCTTGCAAGAATATTCACAGTGTTTTTCATGGGAGATACTTTGTTACTGCAGGGGTTAATGGGCAATTTATTCTGGGGCCACAATTTTTCCCAGCCCATCACCTGCAAAAAAGCCAGGCAAGCTGGTCCAGCTGGTTTGCACCCTATAGGCATGGGAAGGAGGTTCTTGCATATAGGTTTATGTGGATGAAAGCAATGTCATGCCCAGAGAGAGAAGATTCTGAAGGTCAAAGTCAGAGAGAGAGAGTCAAAACGAAGCTTCCCATTAAGAAGGTTGAAGAAGGTTTCGGAAGTCAGAATGCAGAACATAAGATCAAAGATTCAGGTGTCAGCGGGTTCAAACGGAAAAGCAGGAGGATGCCTGGGGAAATCACAGGAATCATGAGCTGTTACTGTGCTCCCAGCAGTATGTTCTCCCTGGGCTGAATCCACTTAGAGGCCTCGAATTGGATCAGCATAAAGCACGGTTTCTGTTGTGGTTTCTCCACATTTGCTTCCACTTCCTTACTACCATTATTGATGTGTCGCTTTCTCTGTGCTAGGCTGCCAATGGTCTGTTTTAATAATGATTTATCTAAAGTGTCCATAAAAACTAACCTTCATATCCATCCAGGGGGTAGAAAAGAAACAATGTATATACAATGACATTCTCGCATTACTTAAAATTTCCATTTAAACCAACAGTTTAAATTAATATCCCACCAAATTGTTCAACAAAATTGTTGGTAAATAACCAAACTGAATGGCTTGGATCTTATCTCTGTTCTTCTTCCCTTGGCCATCTGATAGAGGTTAGGTGTAGCAAGATCACCCTTTGATAACTTTGAACTAGTGTGTGTTGCATTCCTGTCCTCTGTAAATAACGTTCTCTGCCAGCCAGTCTGCCAGGGCTCCAGGGGAGGGGAGAGAGCTAAGGTCCCCTTGCCAAGTAGAAGCAGAGTGTTCTGTTAGGGAAGTCTTGTCCTAACAGAAGCAAGAGGGGAGCCTCCCATCTGGACTGTGGGAGATGAGAGAGGCAATAGTAGAGCAAAGAAGGCAAAGGTCAAGATTTCCACTTCTTGTAAGTTAGTACAGCCATTATGAAAAGCGGTATGGAGATTCCTCAAAAAACTGAAAATAGAACTACCATATGGCCCAGCAATCCCACTGCTGGGTATATATCCAAAAGAAAGGAAATCAGTATATCAAAAAGATATCTGCACTCCCATGTTTATTGCGGCATTGTTCACAATAGCCAAGATATAGAATCAAACTAAGTGTCCATCACTGGATGAATGCATAAAGAAAATGTGGCATATTTATGCACGATGGAATATCACTCAGCCATAAAAAATAACGAAATCTTGTCATTTGTAGCAACATGGAAGGAACTGGAGGAGAATGTGTTAAGTGACATAAGCCAGGCACAGAAAGACAAAGACTGCCGGTTCTCACTCACATGTGGGAGCTTGATCGCACGAAGGTAGACAGCAGGTTGGTGGGTACCAGACGCTGCAAAGGGGTAGGGAGGGAGGATGAAGAGAGCTTGTTTAATGGGTAGAAGAAATAAGTTCTAATGTTAAATAGCATAGTAGGGTGACTATAGTTAATGATAATTGATTGTATATTTCAAAATCGCTAGGAGAGTTGAAATGTTTCCAACACAAAGGAATAATAATTTTTTCAGGTGATGGATATTCTGGTTACCCAGATTTGATCATTACACATTGTATGCATGTATCCAATTATTACATGTACCCCATAGATATGTACAATCATTATGTATCATTGAAAAAAATGATTTCCATTTTCCCCCTAGATCTGAGTCTATATCTCCAGGGTTGGAGTCGAGGTGCTGTAGAAATTTCCTGGTAGCTAGAGGGAACACCAAAAACATCAGGGCTGGTGGCATATTTCCCAGGGCATAGCAGAAGGCTGTGAATTTCTAATATAGGACGTGACCTATTTTGGGTACTTCTGGCAGCCTGTGGGAATGTAGGTAGAAGTTATGTGTGCTACTTCTAGACTTGGAAGCTACTTACAGATAAAGGAGCCAGAAATGGGGGGGGAAGAGAGAGAGAGAGAGAGACAGAGAGAGAGAGAGAGAGAAACTAGCTCCTGACCACCCAATACTGGCTGCCTGCCCCAGTGCTGACAAGACCATGGGATAGCTGGAGTTCTAAGGTTTGCAAGAGGAAGTCCCTGAGGATAGGATCTTCAATGACTAGAGGCAATGGCAAAACCAGTGGTCAGTAGCACTGAATGCTACTGCATTCCAAAAAGCTGCATGGGGCCATTAGCACCCCAAAGGATGCTAGTTCTAGCTCAGTCCACCTGCCATTGCCATTCTGCAGCAGAGACCAAAAGACGACCCCCTTTTGATCTGTTGATCAAAAGACACTGTCAACTCCCTCATACACCAAGGCACCTCCTAAGAGGAGAAAGGGAAGATGTAGAACTCTGAAAGCAATTGTTTTAATGTGAAAGGAGACTGTTTAAACCATTAATAGAAAAGACAGACCAGATACATCGTTAATGGCCAGGTTTAAGTTTCCTCACTACCCAGTGAGTGGAAAGGAGGGGAGATGGTTACAAAAGCCAATTTTCTTTGCACAGCTGAGGGCAGAGTGTAGAGTTTATGACATGATCTACTAATTATCAGGCAAAATACCCAGAGATAGGGATAGGCCACCAAGAGAGCAAATAACTAAGATAATGCAGAGGCAGAATAATTAGCTTCTGAATAATTAAGAGCTTTTGATAAACAAAACTTTCCATTATTCTCACAGAGAGAAAGACTCATTTCTGGAGAGTAGAAAATGTGGCTAGGTTCAGTCTCACTCCCACCCTAACAGCAGAGATGGAGGTGGGATTTGCAGATACTGAGTCTGATCACTACATTTTAATCTCTTTTTACTCTTTTAAATATTAATCTCATTAAATATCTTCACAAAGATTAACTGTGTCCTTATGTCCATGATCTGGAGGGAAAGGCTGAGGATCAGATATCAATCGATCTGAACTGGCCCCAGTTAGAACACAGGAGAGCTCAGGGCCAGGACTGTGTTTCACTCCGGCCCACGCAGCCCCTCAGCTCTGCAGAACCAGCGCTGGATGGTCGTTCTCAGAGTAGCTTTCCTCTAACAATGACATGGTGTTTGGGTGACTCTTTGAGCACAGAGCTAACACAGCAAACAAATCTTATTTTTAGAATTAATAAAAGGGCAAGGAACTTTGGTTAAGTTGTTTGGCATTGCACAAAATTGGCAATGGTAGTGATTCATCCTGCCAAGGGGCAGGCGGAAAGAAAGCTCTGCACTTCACACTGTTAGAATGCAGGCAGAGAGGTGGAGGGATGGGTCAGTTTCTAGGAAGATGACTGTAAGACAGATTTACAGCAAAAACCGTCTCAGAGAATTTTCTTAAAGTTGCTTCACAAGCAGAAGCATCACCTAAGCAGGTGGCACCTGTTCAAGGGCACAGAGGTCCTGCAATGCTTGGCTTTGAATTCTGAAAAGGAAAGAGATAGAAGAGAGTTTCAAAGAAGGCAACTTAGCCCTTATGTCTGGGTCCTATCAGCTCTAGCAGCTCTTCACCTCTGACAGTACTAAGGTCCCAGCTGGGGTGAAACAGCAGCAGCCTGCGGCCCTCTCCAGTGTGCTAAGACACTTCTCTACTAGTGGCGCTGGTCACCTGGCTAGCTCCACCCTCCCTGCCATTGCCAGTTGGTCCCACCTGGCTCCAGAACACCTAATAATAGCACAAAGGATTCTTATTACTCTAGACCTTATAAAGGCAAGGAAAAGAAGGATAACTAGAGAATGATCAAACAACAGTTAATTTGAGGATAAAAATACATGCATAGACACATTGATGTATATCTACACCTATGCAACCAATTAAAATATTATAAGCTATAACCTTGTGTGATGTGCCATCAGGCACTAGAGAAACCCTCACCCAAGAGTGTCTAGGGAAGTGATCCCCACCCCGGCTATCTTTTTTTTTTTTTTGCCTGGTTCCAAAATCCTTTTTTGAACCTTACTCCTGTCCACGTCACCTGCTGATCCCCACGAGTCCGTCTCTATCTGTAATTTATCCACTCAAAGTATGCAATTCTGAGTTAGATTTTAAGCAATCTCAGCCGTCCAGCTATAAGAGATGAAGGTTTTCTTTCAGGGCAGACATAGAAGCTTCCTGGTCATTTGGGTGGCACTTAATCTGGGAATTAGAATCCTTGAGCTCATCTGTTTCTTCTCCTACATTGTCCAGTGACATGAAAAGCACATTCTTGTTATATTTATTTGTTTGACAACAATTTTCGAAAGTATCATATACATGGTCACCCAGATCCTTGCTTCTTATAAACAGTTGCTTAGAATTATCCAATAGTGATATTTTGTGTATATCTATTGCCAGTTCACACCATAGACTATCAGTGCTTTTTTCTTTAACTACTTGAAGTAGAGTCATTAGTGTCTTTAAACATAATCAGATTAGATAGCAAATTTCAGAAACCCCATAACGAATTCATAAAATTCATCCTCAAAATACTGTTTTTCTGGAAACACTCTCAGTAGAAAAATATGTATTAGAGTTTTCCAGAAAAATAGAATAGGAGATACAAATGAAGAGATTTATTGTACGAAATTAGCTCACATGATTAATGGAGGCTGTCAAATCTCAAATCTGCAGAGTCGATGTCCACGTTTGAGTCCAAAGGCCAGCAGACTGGAGAATTCTCTCTCACTTGGGGAGGGTCAATCTTTCGTTCTATTCACGTCGCCTTATTAGATGAGGTCCATCCACATTATGGAGGGCAATCTGCTTTTCTCAGTCTACCAATTTAAATGTTCATCCAAAAACATCCTCACAGAAACACCCAGAATAATGTTTGATCAAATATCTGGGTACCCCATGGTCCAGTCAAGTTGGCACATAAAATTAACCATCACAACACTCTGTCTTCATATTTTCTCACCACCACCCAAAAGAGGGGCACAGTGTTGATAGGTATTGTCCCTAGAGCATCATAGAATGTCCAAGATTTGCAAATCTAGTGCAACTCTTTTACCGATGGATACTAGAGAAGACCTAAGTTATTCAACTATTCAGGGCCAAGTTTTTGAACTCCCATGACAGCATTCTTGTCACAACCTTATCCCTGTGTACTTTCTATGCCATTAACATTTTCCTGGGTAATGGGTCTTCATCTTTATTTACCTTTATTGCTTTGAGCATTACTGTTAAGGTTTGTAGGATATTCAAACCAAAGTTTTAACATTTGTTCCAATTTAACAAGGAGGACATATGGTTACTTGCAGCATTGTGTCATCATAGCATCTTTCCAAATATCTTCAAACCTTCCTATGCCAATCAAAAACATTCATTTGACATTTTTACTCATACACTTCTTTTAATATTGCAGCTGTCTACTTGGCACGTTAACTATAGTCAAATTTTATGTGAATTCCTTGTTCTGATTAACAGTTACTAATTTGTATCCTGACATGTAGCAACATACACTCATGTTTGCCTTAACTAAAAGTACAAGTACTGTTGTGCAGCTGAAATTTTTTATTATAAGTTGGAGAAGGACCACCAAACTGAATGTCAGGAGACATTGACTCTGAAATTTCACTGCAACTAAGTTGCTCTGAGACCTTGATCCAGTCTATTTATTTCTTGGAATATTAGTAGAAGAAGTTGAATCTTAAGATATGTGCTGTCCTTCACATTTGTGCAATAGTTTAAAAGACATATTCACATACATTGTCTCATTCAACTTTCATAAGCTCACTATGAAGTGGATGTTATTTCCTCAATTGTAAAGTCAATGTTTCCATCAGCAAAAGTCTGCAATTAAATGTCACCATAGGTCTCTGCTATTATCCTTTCTTCTCTACCTCTCAGAGAGAGAAAGGAAAAGTTGTCTGCCTGTAGTTACTGCTAATACAAATCAAATAACTCATTATAATGAGATCCACACATGGTAACTACCTGGAAAGATCTTGATTAGTTACTCATCCTGAGTGCAGGAAATGAAGAACATCCAACACTTAGGATGGACAAAGTTGATATCATAAGACAGAACTGGTGACTCTTCTTAATCATATAAAAGCTGAGCCCTAAGCCTGGGGTCACTCAGGTGGTAGATGGCACGTAGGTTTAAGAACTTGAGAAAAAGAAAAACCATCATTTTCCTTCTGAAGGAAGGGGTATAGGGTAGAGCACCTTTCTAACTGCTCTGACATTTCAACATGTGTATCTCCAGCCCAGCCTTCTCCCCTGGGCATCTCTGTATGAGTGCCTAGTGAGTATTTCAAGCTGAGGACGAACAACAACAACAACAACAACAAAATAATCAAAATCCCGATCTTTCCATCTCACCATAAAATCTTCTCTTCTTACTCTTTTCATAGTCTTTCTCTCTCAATTTAAATACACTTCATCCTCCCAGTGGCTCAGGCTAAAACTCTCTAAGTCATTCTTGAATCCCCTCTCTCTCTTACACCCCACATTGCAGCCATCAGCCAGTTATACGCACTCTACCTTCTCACTGCTTCTGTTAATACCACACCCTGGTCCAACTCACAATAATCTACTAATTAGTCTCCCTGCTTTAACTTTGCCCCCATCCCTTGGAGTCTATGCCTAACTCAGCATTCAGTGCAATCTTATCAGAATACAATCAGGTTATATTATTTCCCTGTTCAGAATTCTCCAATGGTTCCCGCTGTAGTTAGAGTACAAGCCAAAGACTTTACAACAACCTAAAAAGCCTTCTGTTCTTCTGACTTGTTGCCTATGCTCATTACACTCAGCTTACTGATCTGTAGCCGCACTGACCCCCTTGCTGCCCTGTGAAAAATCCCTTATGCCCTCTCACCTCTGCTAGGTCTTTGCTCAAATGCCTCTTCCTCAGCGGTGCCTTCTCTGAGTATCAGATTTGAAGTGGACTCCTCGGTACTCCTTGTCTCCCTTCTCTGATCTCTTTTCTCTACAGCAATCACCCCTGTTTAACATACTGTGTAATGTTTTTCTTAATTACTTTGTTTAGCCACCAAAATGTAAGCCCCCCAGCAGCAAAGATTTTGTCTGTTGTGTTCATTGATCTATCCACAGTGTTTTACATTGTGCCTGGTACAATGTAGACACTTTGTAAATATTTGCTGAATTAAATTTAGTGGACAACCCAGTCCCAAACCAATCCAGCACTGTGGCTCCTGGGGACAGAGTCCTCAATCCTCGCCTGAAAAGCACTGCAGTGACTGCCCAGAGTTCTGTATCCAGACCTGTGGCTTCTGGTCTTCTTTAGCAAAAGTCGAGTCTCAGCCATGAATAAATGCAGCTCTGGGCATCCCATGCAATTAAATGAAAAAGTAATTAAAAAGAGATTTAGTAGGAAACAATTTCTAGATGGCCTTGGGCCCTTACAGAAATGCTTCCTAGTGATTGTCTATGTTTTCTTCTTTTATAACCATCCCGTCCCTGGCACAATGCTAAACAAAACTGGTGCTTCATTTCCAAGGCTGCACTCAGGTGATCTTTTCAGCCTTTGCCACCCTCTCTGTTCCAGAATCTGTGGCATCATGGAACATTCCAATTGAAATTTTACCAGGTCCAGCCAGACATGGTGTGCCTTAGTCTAGTACTTGCAATAAAAAGCAGTTTCAGCAGGACAGCTAAAACATTGTTCACGTGAAGAATTCATTTAAATTTAGTGGTCTGGGTTTTTGTTTTGTTTTGTTTGTTTTGTTTACTTTATGGGTTATTGAGAAAGTATTCGCAAACAGAAGGCTCCTGTTGTGGCCAGAGGTGCAGGGTGGAGTGTGAGTGGGGCAGGTGACTCACAGATGCCAAAGTGCTCCATGCTTGGTTCAGGAGCACAGGGGAGCAGCTTAAATGGCCTGGTCTGCAGTCACCATGCCTTTTAAGTGTGGTTTGAACAATAAAATTGGAAGGCAATGTGCTTCCTATTCAGTCAATATTAGGGCAGACATATATGGCATCACCCCTTCCCACCAGGCATAAATGCATTTGCTTGACAAATTTCATTGCTTCAATGATCTAGCTGACATAATTCTAATGCTCATACTGTTAACTTAAAGATGGAAATTAGTCAAACATCCTGCTGCTGACAGCTTGATAAAGGAAGAAAATGTAATAAATTCTACTTGATCCCTTTCCTTGGATGAGGATTAGGCAATCCTTTTTTTCTTACCTTGGGGAGCAGCCACTCAGCTTATTGCTCATGGGTCTCTGTTAGGAACATTTTTTCATTGCATTATGCAAACACCAAATATCTATCTATCTCTCTCTCTCTCTCTCTCTCTCTCTCTCTCTCTCTCCTTCCCTGGTATCACTATAAATTCAGACAGACAGATACAAGATGGACATCAAACACTGGGAATATTCATAGCAAAAAGGTCATCTCCAAGACACATAGTAATCAATATGGCCAAAGTCAAAATGAGAGAAAATTCTGCAAGCAACAAGACAAAAGCATCAAATAATCTACAAAGGAAAGCCCATCAGGCTAACTACAGACTTCTCAGCAGAAACATTACAAGCCAGAAGGGATTGGGGCCCCATCTTCAATTGACTTAAACAGAACAACTGTCAGCCTAGAATTTTGTCTCCTGCAAAACTAATTTTCATAGTCAATGGAGAATTAAGTCTTTTCCAGAGAAGCAGACACTGAGGGAATTTGCTATGACCAGACTTTCCCTGCACGAAATACTCAGAACAGCATTATACACAAATCAGCACAACCGATATCCACCAGTGTAAAATCACCTAAAAATCCCCAAACCCACAACCCATATAACATAATGCAGCAAGAGGTAAAACAAAGCAATAAGAGACTACCAAACAGGATGAAAAGACCAACATCCCACATATTCATGCCATCGATTAACGTTAATAAACCGAATGCTTCTCAAAACACATAGGCTGGCTGAATGAATAAAAAAGCACATCCTAAGTATCTTCTGTCTTCAGGAAACACATCTGAATGACAAAAATACACACAGATTAAATGTGAAAGGATGGAAGGAAGTATTCCACAGAAATGGAAATCAAAAGAGAGCAGGTGTAGCCATTCCATATCAGATAAAATTTACATTAAGCCAATAAAGGTAAAGAAAGACAAAGAGGGTCATTATATAATGGTAAAAGGAGTGATTTAACAAGAAGGCAAAGCAATTCTAAATATATATATATGCACCCAATACAGGACCTCCCACATACATAAAGCAAATTTTACTAGAGCTAAGGAAAAAAAGAAATACCACCATCATAATTGCTGGAGACTTCAACACCCCACTGTCAGAGTTTGACAAATCATCAAAATAGAGAATAAACAAAGAAAGAAAGGACTTACATCAAACTAAATCAAATGGACCTAGTAGACATTTACAGAATTCTACCCAAAAACTACGGAATGCACATTCTTCTCAGCAGCACATGGCACATTCTCCAAGATTGATAATATCTTAAGCTACAAAACAGGTCTCAACAAAGTAAAAAAAAAATTTAAATCATACCATGTACCTTCTCAGACCACAGAGGAATAAAATTAGAAATCAATCACAAGACAAACACTCAAACCTACACAAAATCAAGGAAATTAAACAACCTGCTCCTGAACAATTATTAGGTCAAGAATGGAAAAATTCCTTGTATTGAACAACAAAGGGGACACAAGCTATCAAAATCTATGGGACACTGCAAAAGCATTCCTCAGGGGAAAATGCATAGCCTTAAATGCCTATATCAAAAAGACAGAAAGATCACAAATTAACAACCTAACATCACATCTCAAAGAAACTAGAAAAGAAAGAACAACCCAACCCAAAGCCAGCAGAAGAAAAGAAATAATGAAGCTCAAAGCAGATCTAACTGAATTGGAAAACAAAACAAAAGAAAAAATACAAAGGATTAACAAAACAAAAAGTTGACTCTTTGAAAAGATAAACAAAATTGACAGACTTCTAGCTAGATTAATCAAGAATAGAAAAGAAAGGACCCAAATAATCTCAACCAGAAATGAAAAAGGTGACATTACAACTGATACTACAGAAATACAAAACATCATCCATGGATAATATGTAAATCTCTATGCACATAAACTAGAGAATGTAGAGGAAATGGACGAGTTCCTGGAAACACACAACCTCCCAAGATTCAACTAGGAAGAAACAGAACTCCTGAACAGACCAAGAACAAACAGATCAAAACGTAATAGAAAAACTCCCAACAACATAAAAAAGCCCTAGACCTGATGGATTCACAGCCAAATTCTATCAGACCTACACAGAAGACCTGGTACCCATAATACAGAAATGATTCCATAATAATGAAAAAGAGGGAATCCTCCCCAACTCATTCTACAAGGCCAATATCACCTTGATACCAAAGCCAGGAAAGGAAAGAACAACAACAAAAAGAAAACTGCAGACCAATATCCCTTTTGAATATAGATGCCAAAATCCTCAATAAAATACTAGCAATTCATATTGAACAGCATATCAAAAAATAATCCATCAGGACCAAATGGGGCTTCATCCTAGGGATGCAAGGATGGTTAAACATACATAAAACAATAAATGTAATTCACCACATAAACAAAAGTAAAACCAAAGACCATATGATCAATAGATGCAGAAAAAGCATTCAACAAAATCCAGCACCTTTTCATGATAAAAACTCTCAAGAAAGTAGGCATAGAAGGAACTGTAGGCATAGTAGGCATATCAGAATTATAAAAGCCATATATGACAAACCCACAGCCAACATCATACTGAATGGGGAAATGTTTAAAGCATTCCCCCTAAGAACTGGAACAAAACAAGGATACCCCCTGCCACCACTTCTATTCAACACAGTGCTGGAAGTCCCAGCCAGAGCAATTAGGCAAGAGAAAGAAATAGAAATAAAGTGTACCCAAGTTGGGAAAGAAGAGGTCAAACTATCACTCTTTGCTGACAATATGATCTTGTATCTAGAAAATACCAAAGATTCCACCAAGAGTCTCCTGGAATTGATAAGTAATTTAGCAAGGATACATAATCGAAGTACATAAATCAGTAGCATTTCTATATATCAATAATAGTCAAGCCGAGAGTCCAATCAAAGACTCAATATCATTCACAATTGCTACAAGGAAAATAAAATACCCAGGAATGTACTTGACCAAGGAAGTGAAAGATCTCTACAAAGAGAACTACAAAACTCTGGGAAAAGAAATCACAGAGGATACAAACAAATGGAAAAACATAACATGCTCATGGATAGGTAGAATTAACGCTGTTAAAATGTCCACACTACCCAAAGTGATTTACAAACTCAATGCAATTCCCATCAAATAACCACCATCATAATTCACAGATCTAGAAAAATAATTCTATGCTTCATTTGAAACCAGAAAAGAGCCTGAATGGCCAAAGCAATCTTAAGCAAAAAAGAGCAAATCTGGAAACATCACATTACCAGACTTCAAACTCTACTACAAGGCTATAGTAACCAAAAACAGCATGGTATTGGTACAAAAATAGAGACATAAACCAATATAACAGAACAGGGAACCCAGATATAAAACCATCTACCTACAACAAACTGATCTTCAACAAAGCAGACAACAATGTGCACTGGGGAAAAGAATCCCTATTCAATAAATGGTGCTGGGAAAATTGGATAGCCACACACAGAAAAATGAAACAGGATACCTATGTCTTACGAGTCACAAAAATTAATTGAAGATGGATAAAAGACTTAAATCTAAGGCATGAAACCATAAGAATTCTGGAGGATAATGTAGGAAAAACTCTTCTAGATATCAGCCTAGGTAAGAATTTATGAAATTAAGAATGTATGAAGAAGACCTCCATGGCAATCATGGCAACAACAAAAATAAATAAGCAGAATTTCATTAAACTACAAAGCTTCTGCATAGCTAAGGAAACAACCAACAGAGCAAATAGACAACCTACAATATGGGAGAAAATATTTGCAAGCTACACATCCAATAAAGGCCTAATAATCAGAATCTACAAAGAACTCAAGCAAATCAGCAAGAAAAAACCCCAAACAACCCTATTAAAAGATGGGCAAAAGATTTGAACAGGAACTTCTCAAAAGAAGAAAGACAAATGGCCAATAAACATGAAAAATGCTCAATGTCACTAATGATCAGGGAAATGCAAATTAAAACCACAATGAGATATCACGTTACCCCATTTAGAATGGCTTTTATTAAAAAGTCCAAAAACAATAGATGCTGGTGTGGATGCAGAGAGAAAAGAACACTTATATACTGTTGGTGGGACTGCAAATTAGTATAACCCCTATGGAAAACAATATAGAGATTCCTCAAAGAACTAAAGGTAGACCTACCATTCATTGAGCAGTCACACCACCAGGCATCTACTAAAAGGAAAAGAAGACTTTTCATCAAAAAGACATCTGCACTTGACTGTTTATTGCAGTGCAAGTCACAACTGCAAAAATGTGGAATCAACCCAAGTGCCCATCAATTCATGAGTGGATTAATAAAATGTGGTATATGTATACCATGGAGTACTACTCAGCCATAAAAAGATGAATTTTTTTTAAACTTGCTGTTTTAAAGCTTGTTAACTCTCTTTATGGCCCCAAATGTGGTCTTTTAGCTGTAATCCACTGTTATTATACAGAAGCTCTATTGAAGCTGCGGCAGGTATGGGAGGAGGGGAAGCGTTCTATAATCCTCCGATTTGGGCTCAGTCTTTTAGTGAGCCTCTGCCCGAGGCCTTCACAAGTACTCCTCAGCTTTCTTTTCCCTTCTTTGGTGAGAAAAGAAGGTTACAGGGAGGCTGGAGTTTGAGTATCTCCCTTCTCTGATACCAAAGGATAGAGCAGGCTGGGGTTGAGTGTTTTCCTTTCCCCAGGTTGGTTAGACTCTGATAAAATCCCAATAGGTCAGGCTCTGGGGAAATTGTTTCCTTTGAAGGCAGGCCTTGTTAAGAAGAACAGAAGGCTCTGGGCATATTTCAGAATGGCTATTTTCTCTTCTCCCTGCCAGAAGCACAAGGGAATTTTTTTCCTAGATCATCACAGTGAGAAACTGTTTGGGCTCCTGAAAGTAAAACTCACAAAACTAACCCCTATAAGAGTGGAGCCTTGGAGCTTTTAACTCTCCAGCATGTCCACACTGAGCCTCCTGAAATCAACAATTGTACTTTTTTTCTACCAGTACTGGCTCTACGGGTTGGCTTCTGCTCCTGCTAAGGTGTGATTCTCAGTATCTGCCTCTCTCTGCAGTTTTGGGGGAAGTGGTTTGCCCTGTGACTACTCTTCCCTATAACGGATATAAGAAAAGTTGTTGACTTTCATTTTGTTCAGTTTTTTTCTTGTTATAAACACAGGAGTAATGACTTCCATGCACTTTACCTGTTGGACTGGAAACTGGACGTGCAGGAATCATCAGAAAGTTCAGACACTCAAAAATCACTAAACAAGTGAGGAAAACAAGCACAAAAGAGAGGCACAAATAATTAAATGGAAAAAATAACACAAAAGACTAAGTTATTAATTCAAAGGCAAATGTAAATGGATATAATTAATATTCTCAGAGAGATTCAAAACAGTATCATATTAATAAATGAGAATAGACTGTTATTTTAAAAAGATTTTAGAAAGAAAAAATATGCAAAAATTAATTTTTTAAAAATTACCACGGTAAATGGTGTGAACAGACAAATAGAAATAAAGAGTGTGTCAATGGAAAAGAGCTCAAGCTCTGTAAAATAATTTAAAGAGGTTTATTCTGAGCTGAGCATGAGTGACCATGGCCCAGAGCCATGCTCAAGAAGCCTTGAGCAAGTGGTTCCACCATGGTTGAGTTATAGTCTGGTTTTATACATTTCAGGGAGACAGGAAGTACACATAAAGTCATAAATCAATACATGGAAGTCATAAATCAATACATGACTTGCAGGAATTACACATAAAGTCATAAATCAGTACATGGAAGGTGTATAGTGGTTTGACCTGAAAAGGCAGAACATCTTGAAGTGAGGGCTTACAGGTGATAAGTGAGTTTAAATATTCTTTGATTTGTAATTGGTTAAAGAAATCAAACTTTATCTAAAGACTTGGAATATTTTAAGTTAAGATAACGAAGTCTCTTAAGCAGAGATAATCACTGGACATATACTCAGACTCCAGTGATCTGTTAAGTGAATTGATGACCTGCAGGTATGGTTTAACCTTTGTTTTAGAGGGGTGTCTGACCTCTCTTCTCCTCATAGTGGGAAACTCAGCTTTTTTTTGGCAGGGGAGGTCCACTTTGCCAAGAGAGGGCCCATTTGGTCAGCTGGGGGACTGAATTTTAGATTTAATTTAATTTAATTTAAGATTTTCTTTTAGTTTACGAGAGTGAAGTAATAAAACAGAAAATGGAGCAAAAGATTCTCTTCAAATGTTTGGTAAAAATGCAAAAAAATAATGCAAATTATAATAAAAAGTCTGGAGACCTGACAGATAGGTATAGAAAGTTGGAGTTGAGAAGACAGAGAGAATTGAGGGGAGGAAGGGAAGGAAATAATTTTTAAAATAGAGAAATTTCCCCCCAAAAGACCAAAATCTGCACACAAACAATCTGCAATGTCCTTCTTCTTGAGGAAAACCCTGCCTTAACCCTCCATCCTCTCCCATCTCTCTGCTTTCTTTATGAAAATCTCCTCGAATTCCTGGCTTATGTTCAGTGGCCCAAGTTCAAGGCCTCTCTTTAACTCACTACAATCTGGCTTTCACCCTAATGTCCTTGGAAACCTTTCCAACACCAGTCTTGCCAAACCCAGGGGTCAATATCTATCTTTACCTTCCCAGACTCCAGCAGCCACGGCAGAGTTAGCTGCTCCCTCCTTCTGGGAACAAATTGTTCACTTTGCTTCTGGAGCCTCTGGCTCTCCTGGTCTCCCTCAGCTTTCTTCTTATTCTCCATCTCTGGTTTTTGCCTGTTCCTTTTTCTGACGGTGCAATGCTCCTGGCAGTGATCCTGGCTTCAATCCTGGGCTTCCCTTTTACATTCACAGTCACTCTTTTGATGATGCCATTAAGTCTCATAACTGTAAAAACCACCTAGATGCTGATGGCCCTCAGAGGTATATCTCTATCCTTACTCTCTCCCCTGAAATAGAGACTCATGCAGCCTATTTGACATCTCCACTTAGCTGTCTAATAGTCATCTGGAATTTAGTGGTTATAAAACCTGTCTCCTGATTATCTACTACCCCACACCTGCCCCTCAGCCATCTTCCCCAATTCAGAAAATCATGATAGCTTCTTTCTAGTTGCTAAGTCTAAGAACCCTAAGGTTGTCCTTACCTCCTCTCTTCTTCTCACATTTCACAGCTCACACTTTCCATTCGCATCTCACACAAAATTTACTAACCACAGCAAATCACTGTGAGTTCTGCTTCAAAACTGTGAGTTCTGCTTCAAAACATACCCAGGCTCTATTCACTTCTACCACTTCACCTCTACCACTATTATGCAAATCCAGACTATCATTGCTCCTCACCTGCAGTAGCCTCTTAACTGTTTCATGCTTCCACTGTTTACATTCAGTACTCAATAGTCAATTCTCTAAACTGATGCCAAAATGCTTTATTTTATTTTATTTTATTTTTAAAAACATAAATAGATCATGTCATTTTCACTCACTCCATCCTGCCCCTGTGGCTTCCCAATCATGCTCATGATAACATTTAAACTCCTCACTATGGTGTGTAAGCCCTTAGTAATCTGACCTCTGGTTACCTGTCCAACATCTCCTACCACTTTCTTTCTATCCCCTTAGCTCTGATCACACTAGCTCTTTTTATCTCTTGAACATATCAAACTGATTACAACCTTAGGGCCTTGCTAATTACTAAGACCACTCTTTTTAGATGTCTGAAATGACCCACTCTCATGTCATTCAGGTCTCTCCTCAAATGTCACCTATAGAGGTCTTCTCTGACCACCCAAGTAGCAATGCCCCTCACCTCTAGTCGTATCATCTCTATTTTTCCTACTTTTCTTTATTTCAGTTCATGGAATTTTGAATACTTGTAATTCTATATATATAATATTTTATATTTATTTGTGTATTGTCTCTCCATGAGGATGGGGACATTGTTATATCTTTATTATATTCACTGTTACATCTTTAGTACATTATAAATCTCCCTGGCATACACTGTTTAATAAACACTTGTTTAATGAATAAATGGATGAATGAATCATAAGAATAGAAAGCTTCATAAAATTTTAGCTAAGTGGAAGAAAGAGATGTAGTCATTATGTCACAGTATTTCATAACACTGAAGATAAAGAGGTAGTTCTAAAACTTCTAGGGAGAAGAAAATAAGCTACTTCCTTGGAACATGCTGTTCACTTTATCTACTGAAAATAACAGAAAACACAACTCAAACAGGCTTAAGAAATAAAGAGGATGCATTGCCACACAAGAGAAAAGTCCAGTGGTAGGGCAGCTTTCAAGGGCTTGAGGACTGAACTCTGACCCCTTTTTCCTCTTGCCCAAATTCCTTTCCAACAAGCCTAAGGAGTCACATCTTACAAATCATAAAATCTTATTAAATTTTTTTTACTAATCCTGGTATAATGTGGCTTACTTTCCAACCTGATTCTGGTATAACATCACATAACAGATAACGAACCCCCTTATCTTAACTCGAGCTTTCCTTTCTACTGACTCCAAGCCTTTAGACAAACCTTAACCCTTTCAACAAATTGTCAACTGAAGATTCCCTAAAACCCACCTACCACTTGTAAGCCTCTACTTCAAGATGCCCCACCTTTTTGAGCCGAGCCACTGTATACCTTCCATTTATGATTTATGATTTTACCTGCAATTTTATACATCCCTGAAATGTATAAACTCAAACTGTAACCTGACAGCCTCGGCACACTTTCTCAGGACCTCTTGAGACTATGTTCTCTGGGCCTTAGTCACTCATATTTGCTCAGAAGTAAACCTCTTTAAATATTTTGCCAGAATTTGGTTTTTCCATCATCAGGCTGGTTGATTCAGTAACTCAATGAAATCATCAAGGATCCATTTTCTTTCCATCTTTGTTCTGCGATTCACAGAGAAGATTTTTTCCCTAACACTGGCTTATATACTGACTGCTGGTCTCAGGTGGACCTATCATCCTTCTTTGTTTACAAAAAGAGAGCTAGAGCAAGCTTTTGTCTTCGTGCTCTAACCAGGAATCCTGGGACTGACCATAGTTCTGTTCTTTAAGACACATGCCTACCCCTGAACCAATGGTCTACAGACGTGTATTGTGCTCATTGGCTTAAGCCATCCTAAGATTCTGAATCTGTGATGTGGGATGGGACTGAGGGTGATATTCCACTTTCTCCTAAGTACATGGAGTGAGAGAGGAGAAGTGGATACTGAAAAGAAATCCTGAGTGATGAGAAGAAGTTTGCACAGACTAGGTGCTGGTGGGCAGCTAGTGGTATACATCACATCTATAGAAGGATGGCAATTGGATGGACACCAGACTCCTCATGGGCACTGCTGTGTGATAAGAAAAATCAATTCAAAGATCTGTGGAGACAGACTCTGAACCTAGAATTTTATAACCAGCTATATTATCATTCAAGTGTGAGGTTGAGTTTGCTAACCAAAAATTCTCTCTGAAGTGGTATTGGAAAATGTACTCCAGTCAAATGAATGTTTTAAAGAAAGAGGATATTGTGGAACACAGGTACTAATGAACAGCCAAAGCTGAGTTAAAATAAATATCGGTCATCAAGTAAAACCAAACTGACCACAGTCTGATACTGAAATCCCAGATGATCTCCTAGAAGTGGCAGAAGAAGAGAAGGATAAGATATGCTGGATTCGCTATGGTTCTTATTAATAGGCAGGATGTGAATAATGATTCATTTAGTTATTCAAAGAACATCATATCTAAGTACATGTGTTTAAAGTTAAGAAAATTAGGTTTGGCACTCCCAAATGGGATCTTGATGGAAGGGTGGGAATAGCCTCCATCACCTGTGCCTCAGGAGGTGTCCATTCTTAATTGGAGTTGCAAAGTGAGTTCCATCTGCAGGATTGAGTCAAGAACTCTTGCTCATCTTGGTTATACTGAGTTGGATGCATAAAGCTTCAGGAAAAAGACCAGAACATTCAGGAAAAAATTTACTGCAGTTAAAAATTCAGATATGGCAGAAGTGCAGTCAATATTCCAGAAGTTCTTCCAAAACAAGGGCAATTGTCTGTGGAAGAAACACAACGATGTAAACCCAAATTTTTACCCTTTAAATCTCTGACTATGGAAAAACTGGAGAAAATGCAATAAGCAGCAGAGGATACAGCTGGCCAACAAGAAATGGCAGGAAAAAAATGTCAAATAATCCACTGACTGACAACTTAGCACTTTAGGGAACAACCTACCTTATCCACTATTTAACAACAACTAGAAAATCTGCATCTGTATGTTGAAAGTAGTATTTGTTAATAAAACTGATAGTATTCATACAAATAATACAACAATACCCAAGATTGATGAAATGTATAATGTGAATTTAAACACTTTGGTTTGAACAGAAACAGTTAAACTTTGAACTGACTTTTATGGGATTTTTTTTTTTTTACTCAAGTCATTTGTTTAGAACTGCAAATTAAATTATGGTTCACCAGTCTTATTGCTATCAGTTTTACAGATAATATTCTTAGGCACAAGTGATTAAATGCAACTTTTATATACAATGGATCTTTACGTGTTTATTAAAACCTTGAGTTGGAAGACACATTCAAATCTTGCATCACTTCTAAATATAATGTTGTTTAAAGGTTGCTGTTGTGAAGCATTTTTATAAAAAGAAAAGAAAAATGGCTACTGATCTTGCTGTCAGTCAAGCATTCTTAGTGTTTAGGCTTTCTGCTTTAGCTGCTTCATAGCAACAGAAGCCATGTCATAGTGATAGCTACAGAGGCAGACTAGTGAAGAAACTTCTCTTAAACGTGGAGTCCTTGACTCTAGGGTATAGAGACAGCAGATGTCTGATAGTGTAGCAGAGGTGAAAGAAGAAAATATAACACAAGTCATGATTCTTGTGATTGTGGTTTAAACAGGCCATGAACATTCTCTAAAAATGTCTACCTAGGTCCTCATGAATTTCTGCAGAGTTCCCCCTGAGTAACTGGGATGGACCTCAGGGCACGTTCTAGAACAAAATAGCACTGTTCTCCCAGCCACAAAGGGGAACCCAATTCTAACTGGCCAAGCAAGGTTTTCTTCTTAAGAGGCCTGAATTTGAGAAGTCAGTCTCTCTGAAGATGACTACAGTCTCTGCAGGTTGGACATCACCCATGCACTGTGACGCTGCAGGACAGGGAGAATTGGTTAGTAGAGACAGAGTGAGTGAGGCAGACACAGGGACAAGAACGGACATGAGAGATGGAGAGGAGGTGGACAGAGATTCAGTCTCTCTCTCTCTCTCTCTCTCTCTCTCTCTTTCTCTCTCTAGCAGACCCATTTGCACTTTTATCATTAGTTTCAAGGATATATTTATACAATCTGTGATACATTTTGCCTTTCTATGCAAATTGCCTTTAGTTTGTTGCTTTAAAACAAAATCCCTAATGGAACAAGTGCATGACTCATTTGCTCCAATTCCATTGTAAGACTGTGACCACGGAAACATGTCATTTTCATTCCATTAATATCTATGAAGCACCTGTTATGTACCCAGTTCTGCTGTTGGATACTAGAATACAACATTCACCAAGATTATCTATTAATAAAATGCTTCTATCAGGGTATGAGACAGCAGATAGGGAGGTCAAGGAAGATCTCTCTGAGAAGGAGATATCTGAGCAAAAGCCTGAAGGAGTTAGTGGAATCGATATTGTTGCAGGCAGAAGCAATAATAAGTTCAGAGGCTCTGAGATTGGAATGGGTTTGGCATTTGAGGAATAGAAGCTGAACTGGCGAGGGGAGTGAGAAGGAAAAAGAGGGAGAGGGAGGGGATGGAAAGGAAGCTGGGAGCCATGTCGGCTAGAGCCTTGGATCTGGAGGTCAGTGCCCTGGAAAGTAGGGCTTGGAGAAGGATAGAGCCAATGTCTGATTAATGTTTTAAAGGATCCTTCTGGAGTGGGAATGGGCAGAGGGAAAGCAGGATGGAAGAAGAGAGACCAGATCGGCTGCTCTCGAGGGATCCAGGCATGACACGAGCAGGCTCTCACAAAGACGACAATGGTAAAGGAAGTAAGAAGTGGGCGAATTCAGGATGGCTTCCAAAGATAGAGCTCACAGGATTTGCCATGGGTTGGATGTGTTATTTGAGGGAAAAAAAAGGACTCGAGAATCACTCCAAGAATTTTGAATTTTGGCCCAAGTAACCGGCAGGATGCAATTGCCATTTACTGAAATGGGAAAGGCTTGGACAGAAGCAGTTTGGTAAGGAAAACAAGTATATTCTTTGAATGCTACGTTGAAAGTTGATATTGGGTATCTAAGTGAAGATGTCAAAGAAGCTGTTGTATGTACCAATTGGAGCCAAAAGAAGACAGAATAGATTTGGAGAATCTATCTATCAGCAAATAGATGGCCCTTACAGCTGCTGGACTAATAAGGTTACCTGGAAAGTGTGTTTAGATAGGGAAGAGGTATGAGGTCTGAGTTCTGGCCATTCCAATGTGTAAAATATGGGAAGAGGAGAAATATCAGAAAAAGTCAACTGAGAAGGAAGGAATTCATGCAAGGTGGGTGGAAGACTCTGAGAATGCACCACACTATGTTTTCGAGAAGGAGAGAGAAATCGAGGACGTCCATTGGAGCCGGGAGGCTGATAGTGTCAGACTAGAGAGTGTTAGCCTTGGATTTGGCAGGTTGGTGGTTGGAATAAAAGCCTGATTGGAGATAAAGAGAACCTTAGATAAAGTGCAAAAAGCCAAACTAAGCACTGCTGAAGGATTCAACTGTCATAAGTTATTATAAAAGACAAACGAATACTGAATACAAAATTAAGCAGAAATATTTGTCTGTTGGGGGAAGCAATTGGGATTGAGAAGTCACAGAGGGGAGTCAACAGACTGGGATCAGTATTGCATGGCGTGGTGCATATGTAGATGTTCATTTTCTTGTTATTTTTCATATCTTTTTGCCTGGCCAAATGTTGCAGACAATTTTTCCAACATCTTTAAAAATAATTACCAAATAAAAAAGAGCGAATGGGAAGCAAACGTGGTGTTAGTAACAGGATCATCTTAAATTTAGGGGGGCAGGATTGCAGATATTTGTTTTATTGTGAGGCTTCATAAATTACACGTGCAGCATCTACTCTTTTCTAAGTATATAATATGTCATAACAAAAATGCAAAAAGGGACCAGGAAGTAAAGACACATAAACCTCAAGTGTAGAAA